>NXFB01000164.1:44836-55061 GCA_002525835.2 Ipomoea batatas | reverse complement strand
TAGTTGGGTCAACACTATAACTTATAATATATATATGATCATGACTATGGACTTATAATATAGTCCTTAAGAAGTATAATTCTTGTGGGCTCAATAATATTATTTATGTAGGAAATATATCTACATAAATGTTGGGCCATAGCCTATTATTAATAATTATATCAATAACTATGTATATACAAGAGTATATAATCCAAGCCCATAGGAAATAATTGTACTTATAATTATTTAAATAATTATTTAATAAGAAAATAACCCCTTATAATATTCAAAAGAGTAGTAGGAATTTTCGGGGTGTTACACTCTACCCCCTTAAAAGGAGCTTCGTCCCCGAAGCTCAGAAAAACGTTTGGGGACAGAGAGTTGGAAACTAGTACGATAGTACATATAGGGAAAATATTTATATAGTATATGCCCGGTTTTGAAAATTTTGACTCAACGGGAAGATAAAGGAGAGGGTTAAGGTTCAAGATTCAAAAACAACATTGGTTAAGAGTTGAATCAAGAGTTATCAAGGTTACAGCTTAGGAGTTAGGATTATCACCTTGCACAAGATATTTTCAAGAGGCGAACAATAACAACGTTCGAGAGGTTGGAAATGATTTTTGCAATAAAAGGGATGTCAAGTTCTTTAAGGAAAAGAAATGAGCCCGGCTTCGAAAGAAGATAAGAATAACTAGGTTCAAGAGGCTAAAAGAATTTCTTACTTTAAGGGAGTGTCAAGTTCTCTCGACAAAAGAGAATGACGAAAGACTTGGCTTCGGGAGTAAATAAGGCGAGATCGAAAACACAGGAGTTTTCCAACGATAGGGTATCCGGCTTATTCAAGGAAAAGGAGGAAATTAGATTCCAAAAGGGATTAAGAATAAGGTTTCGAAAGACAGAAACGGCTTGTCAATGATAAGGTATTCAGCTCTTCAAGGTAAGAAAAAGATTCAATTTTTGAAAGAAGATAAGAATGAGGTTGAAAACGCAGAACGAGTTTCTCAACGGTGGGATATTCAACTTACTCAAAGAGAGGGAAGAATCAGGTTCCTAGAGAAGTTATGAGCAAGGTCTTAGAGAGGCAGAACTGATTTCTCGATGGTTGGGTCTTCAATTTCCCAAAGAAAAGAGAGGAATTTATTTCCCAACGAAGGTGAGAAGGAGATTTAGAATGGATAGAAAGGGATACCTTAATAAAAGAGTGTGCAATCCCCAAGGGAATGAGAGAGATTCGGTTCCAAGAGTCGATAGTAAGGAGGTCTAGAAAGATGGAAAGGATTCTTTAATGATAGGGTATTTATCTTACTCCGAGAGGTGAAAGAAATTAGGTTTCTGAGAGGAATTAAGAACGGGGTCTGGGAAGGCGAAATGATTTGTCAACGGTAGGGTATTCAACTCGTCAAGGGGAGAAAGAAATTCAATCTTGAAATGGAAGAAGAATGAGATAAACTGAAAGGTTGTCTGAACGGAAGGATATACAATTTCCAAGGGAGTGAGAGGAATTGAATGTAAGAGACGATAGCAAGGAGATCTAATAAGATAGAAAAGATTCCTTAGCAATAGGGTATGCACTTTCTCAAGGGAAAAGAGAAATTCAGTGTCGAGCGAAAATGAGAAAGAGATTTAGGGCAGGTAGACGGGATGTTCGATACGAGAGCATTTTAGAGTTTTAAGAATCAAGGAGAATTTAGTTTCCAAGAATAGATAGGAATACTGATTAGAACAAGAGAAGGGATTTCGCTATGGAGGGATAATTGGGATTTTCGAGGAGTCGAGGAGAATTTGGTTTCCACAAGGATTTAGGAACGAAGATTGCAACATATAGAAGGGATTTCTCAACGAGTATGGTACTTATGATTGCAAGGAACTGTGAAGGATTTGGTTTTAAGAAGGATAAGGAAGTCTCTCTATCCTAAGCGATTTCTTCGGGTTGACGATTCGATTACGACACTCTGACTGATTGATAGATCTCGCCTTGCTTCCCACGCAACATGGACCTGCGATCCGAATAAGCTCTACATGTAACCTATGATTCGCACAACCTTATTACTCCAAGAGAGGCTGAAGGTGATGAATTGCTGATGACTGGTTGGTGCAGAACGAAAGGATTCCGAGGAAGCTTTATGAAAAGATAGGTTCAACTAGAAGGGTATTGCCCGATTTTGAAAGGAGATTCGCTTATGGGTAATAGTGATCTTTAGAAACCGAGATTACTTCCTTGAAGTGCTTGCACGAGAAACCACGTTCAAGGTGCACTGAAAAGATTACACGAGGTCCACTTCACGGAGCCATACACCACTTGCTTTCGGCGTTTCTTCTTATCTTCGGGGATCTCAAGCGTCCAAGTGCCCTTTCTACTTGACTTGATCTTCCTTGTCTTGAAGGTTGCAACTTCTAACTTGTTCCTTCGTAGCCGCTTCAGGGGTAGGTAGGACTACCTTAAGGTCTGCAACTCACGACCTCGAGTTATAATTCTTCATGTAACGTTAACTCCGAGTTTAGCTCGCACGAGACACTTCATGGCCGATCTGACAACTCCTACTTGGCGTGTTTTAACTCTTTCTTGACGCGTCAGCACCCGCTATTGTCGTTCCCTCAAGGTCGAGGGTCTTCGAGTCTTCAGTCTTCGAGCTCCAGTTGCTTCCTTCATCTTGTGTTGAACTTCAGCTGCACGAACTCGTTCTTCAAGTCTTGAGGTTAACGAAGATCTTGCAAACGATGCTTCACGCGCAAAGACGCCATTCCCGAAGAACGTAGACTGTTGTCGTTGACTCTGAACCACGAGGGATTAGTCTTCTTCAACGAGCCGCCAACCTTCTGATTGCTGATATGCACATGGTGCTATCCATCGTCTCGTACCAACTAACTACTTATTCCTAATCTAAGGCAAGCTCCTAGGCAAAACTAAAACGAAGCAACTTAACTAAAAATGATTAAGACTTACCCGAGAAGACGAGCCGCAAGCTACAAACAACAATGTTAACAAAGCACGATTAATATAAACAGATAAGGCGTGTCCTCACCGCGATTCCTAGAATTCACACATCCTAGGATTCTCAAAACATCTTAATTCCTACTTAGTCAAGTCCTAGAGTCTCAAAAGTTCAACCCTAGGATCTCTATTCAGACCTCAACACAGGCTTTGATACCAACTGTGACACCCCAACCTTACACGAGCTGAGATAGCTAAAAACTCAACAAAACAGCTGCCTATCTCAACTAACAACAGAACATAGCGGAAGCGAATTTAAAACCTAAGGGCGTCATGCCACATCTAGGTATAAGCACAGCCTAGATGCACAGGCTAACATAAGAAACGAACTAAACTGTCATTCATAAAATAAGATAAATCCTCAATCCATAAACAACACTAATCGAATCACTGTTCAAGAGTATAATAAGGTCTCAAGTGGCTCACAGGCCAAAGCATAAATCTAAAACGTAACCGCTATCTAAGCCTCCTCATACGGGTGTATCTCTATCGCGCTCACGCAAGGACTTTAAGGCAAACCTGGAAAACACACGAAGAACCATTAGCAAAAGACTGCTAAGTAACCACCATTCACACCCGCAAGGAAGTATAGATATATATAAGCTTGTAAATAGGTTTACACACCCATATAGAATATAAACACCGACAAACTATTCAATAGTTCAAACCGATACTCAACAACAATAAGCTGAACGAATCAATAACCAAGACTCAGTCAAACAAAGCCAATATCCAATAACGAGAGTACAATACGACGGATCCATAACAAGATACCAACTGAACAATAATCATAAGGAATCCAACCAATCATAACCAAGAATAACAAGGTATCAACCGAATAAGCAAAGAAACCCACGAATATACCAATCAAGAAAGAACCCCAACTCCAACCTCCGAACCCTCATACCAACCATCATACCAAGTCAAACCCATAGTCAGAAGTTAGAAATCAGAAGTCAATAGTCACGAGTCAAACAGGGGTGATGAGCCCAATCACAGGGACCGAAGTCCAATCACAGGGACCGTAGTCCAATTACAGGGACCGAAAGTCCAATCACAGGGACCGAAGTCCAATCACAGGAGTAATCAACCCAATCACAGGGACCGAAGTCCAAAGTCAGAAGTCAATAGTAGCACAGTCAATAGTAACCCAATAGTAGCACAGTCAACTCCAACCAACAACCACCAACAACATCAACAGAACCACCATCACAACCTCATACTCAACTCCACCCAAGAACCATCACTTAGAGTGCTCATCTCAGATATGAACACCAACCAACTCCCAAATAATAGACTCATACAAAGGACCAAGGGGTACGAATAAATACTCAGAACCAAGATACAAATATCCAATAGAATACTCCAACAAACTTCAGAACACAGAAGGAAATAAACAACGGATCACTCACTTCTACCAAACACTACCCTTACTCTCACAGAATACCCCAACGGTTACATTATCCCGCCAGAGCACCCCGCAAGAGCAATTCTCACACACCAAATCAGACTCAGCTCAGAATACAAAGAAAGGTTCCAGAATACAAAGATCGGATCACAATACCCCAACATTCCATCCAACAGAGGTCAAATAACATGGAAATCCAACCAATCAAATAATCATAACAACACTAGGCAAGGATCAAGACACAAATCCAAGAATCCAATAGACACGATCAATAATAGGCTAATAATCAAGGAATTTCAGGATTTCCAAATCACCAATTAATATCATATAGAGTGAGTGTAAAAATAGATTTTGATGGACATAGTGGTTACCTTTGAAGCGCACTTAATCCCAAAAGCGTAATAGTCCAAAGCTACACGAACTCTAAGCTCGGTTCATAACCACGAACCTGAAGAATTAATATAACCTAATACCATTACTAACTATTAACAACAAGGATACTAATAATCCTAATCGGTCCCTTATAACCTATAACCCATGCTCAAGGCTAATATAATGTGACCATAAGAATCATACTTAATTTAATTACTACTAATATTAAAACAAGGGTGTGACCACTAGTTCTAATCTAATACTTAACTATATTACTATATCTAATTCTAGAACTTATAAGCATACTATCAGTAGACCCAAAAAGTTACCTTAAAGCTGCTGCATGCCCCTGGAGTCGAACCCATGCCGTCCAGCTCACAAGCCAAGCATCACACTACTAGACCGCAGCGCCCGGTTGTAATCAGTCTCGCAGCAACTGAATAATATCTTCATGTGGGTTCCCGGCCACCATACTCAAACGAGAGGGAAAACTGCCGACGGGGAGAGCCAACCATCGCCGTCAACCCGTCCTCCGAACTCGCCGCTGCTACGCAAAGCCGTCGTCGCCACCGTCCATTGCTGCTCCTTGCTTGCCGAGAAGACCGATGGAGGTTACGCCTGTCGTTGTTGTTGGAACGGGGTGCTGCACAGGAGAGAGAGCTCCGCCGACGAGCTCCGCTGCAACCTAGCGGAAGAGAAGCCTCCGCCGTCCTCTGCCGTTGAAACAGAGGGAGGGGATCACCGCCGCAATCCATCGCCATTGCCGCAGCTTCTTCGCCGGACCAGAGGTGTTGCCGTTGAACCATGTCGCTGCCTCGCGCCATGCGCCGCCGGGAGGAGAGGAGTCGCTGCTGTCGCTGCTCTGTTCGTTGTCGCTGTGATGCTCGCTTGCTACCGCCGTCGAAGAGAGAAGCGTCGAAAGAGAAGGGGGAGAGAACGTCGTCGGAGGTCGCAGCCGCCCTCGCTTCTTCGCATGTCGCCGGAAAACAGGGAAGGCCGCCGGTTCAAGCTTGTTTGCTGCCACCAGAGTTCACCACCGCCGTAGTGCCGTCTAAGGCTTGGACGAACGAGGGATGGCGAGGGAGAGATGAGGGTGGCGGAGCTGGACTACTGCTGCTAGCATCCTCCATTGCCGTAGCTCTTCCTTGCTGCTGCCGTTCAAGACACGAGAGAGGGAGGAGAGGCGAGAGACGTGAGGCAGAGATGAAGAGACGGAAAGACATGGCTGCTATTACTAAATTTGGAAGCTGCCATTTAGGGTAGGTTTCCTATTTGGGTTTGGGCTAGACATTGGATCATTGAATTGGGTTGGATCATTAACCATGGTCTATAACATATATATATATATATATATAATTATAACTATGGGTTTAGAGTAGTTGGGTCAACACTATAACTTATAATATATATATATGATCATGACTATGGACTTATAATATAGTCCTTAAGAAGTATAATTCTTGTGGGCTCAATAATATTATTTATGTAGGAAATATATCTATAGAAAAGTTGGGCCATAGCCTATTATTAATAATTATATCAATAACTATGTATATACAAGAGTATATAATCCAAGCCCATAGGAAATAATTGTACTTATAATTATTTAAATAATTATTTAATAAGAAAATAACCCCTTATAATATTCAAAAGAGTAGTAGGAATTTTCGGGGTGTTACAGCTATATTTATACTAAGTAAAAAGGGGAGAGAAATGCGGCAAGGAAATGAAATTCCAAACAATTGCGGTGACAACGTGCGACGTGCAACAAATTAGGACCATTCTACATGCGACGTGACAAATGTGGAAGAAGCAGCTTCATGCGAGTGATTTCATAATATGCTGCCTGGAAGTGATTTGAGCCACATATTATTTTCCTAACTTATATATATATATATATATATGTGTGTGTGTGTGTGTGTGTGTGTGTGTGTGTGTATACACACACACACATATATATAATATATATATACATATATATATATATGTATATATATATATATATATATATATATGGATGCACTCCCATGCGAACTGCCGCCCAGGTAAAAAAAGAGAACGCTTCACAACTGTCCACGTGTCCAGATCAACGAATCAGATGCAATTTTAAAAAAATGACGCGGAGGCATTTTCGTAAATAACTGGAACTTTGGTGCACCTAGTTTTTCTTACAAGTGCACCTATTTTTGCACCTATTTTCTCTTACAAGTGCAAGTAATTTACCTTGTTAATATTCATGCACCTATTTTCGCAAATACTTTCACTTGCAAATGCAAGTAACTTACCTTGTTAATATTCATGCACCTGGGTGCAAGCTAGGTGCACCTGGTTATAACATAGGTTGCACCTAGTTATAACATTAAGTGCACCTAGTTATAACGTTAAGTGCACTTAGTATTAATGCTCACTGTACAATTCACTTGCACCTATAATACATTTTATTTGCATCTGCAATACATTTTACTTGCAGTTGTGCAAGTAATTTACTTTGTTAACATTCATGCACCTCGTTGCAACCTATGTGCACCTAGTTATAACATTACGTGCACTTAGTATTGATGCTCATTGTACAATTTACTTGCACTTGTAATACATTTTACTTGCATGTGTGCACCTATTTTCACTTGCAGGTGCAAGTAATTTACCTTGTTAACATTTATGCACCTGGGTGCACCTAGTTATAACATGACGTGCACCTAGTTATAAAGTTAGGTGCAACTACATTCCGGACACGTGCTGCGTTGTGATTCGTCCGCAGTTCTTTCCTGGGCGGCCAATACGCACCTGAACGCGATCCTATATATATATATATATATGTATATATATATATATGTATATATATATATACATATATATATATATACATACATATATATATACACACACACACACACATATAGTGTGTGTGTGTATATATAACACATACATACGCATACACATGTATCTTTATTTATAAAAATATATAATTTGCTACTTATATATAACTATTAAAAATATGGTACTTTAAATAATAATTAAAATACACACCAAGGTAGTATAAACGAATAGTAGATCCAAATAAATATGGCTCTAAGGTCAAATGAATATGGTAGAAAGAATAGGAACCGAATGAATATTGCTTAAAGGTCAAATAAATATGCAAGAAAGAATAGGAATGACATCGTGGTTCAAATGGGTTAATATTGAAAGAAGAAAATCTCTGGTATTACATTTCTACTTAGATTTTGATGATATCAAATTTAGGAGTTTAGACCCTCAAATTTCGTTTGTCATGTCGAGTTTTTAAGTTGAATGAATTGATAGTCGAATTGTTAACTAGAAGAGTAGTCAGTATGTACTCGTGGACATCAACTCGTCATACTTCATTCAAATTGAGTTGATAGCTCTCGTTGGTTCTATATCATGGACAAATCATGAAAGATTGAAGACTTGAAGACATGAAGATAAGAAGACAAAAGCCAAGGGGTTACCAAAAGACTAACCATAGAGGGTCTATCTCTTGAAGTCATCAAGCCCGAATCATAAAAACAATCATTTGAGAAGGTATGTGGTGAATGATAAAGTCAATCATTCATAGTTTAGCACCGAAGGCACAAATCATTACACGATTCGTTTGGACAAGCCAGAAACATTCTCTGACCGATTCTCTGTCTGAAGCCTTAAGTGTGAGATGATTGGACAAACCGAGTCTTAAGAACAAATCCCAAAGTCAACTTTTATGAAATGTCATGTCCTTTTGTGCAGAATTACAGGAAAAAAAGTTTGCATGCATTATGGTTAAAACGGCTAGAAAGTACTGACACCCACATGAGCTCAATACCCAGTGGTTAATACTCACTAGTCAAAGGTAGTTTGAAATTTTGTTTTCCCTCCAGTGGGACAAAATTCCTCACCAATAAATACGCCATTCCCATTCAAAAGGAGGTGTTGTTCATTCTAAGAACATACAAGCTTTCAAAAAGTTTATGTTTACAAGTTGCAAGCGACGAGTGATTGAGAAGAGAGAAAATGTTTCAAAGTTAACATCTAGAACTAAAAGAAATTGTGAGCTGCTTCAACGAACACATTCAGACTCATTCAAGCCGAGATTTCAGTATAAGAAGATACCCTTTTTTCTAAACAACACTCTCTATTGAGAAGTAGAAAAAGGTGGAGTAAGCTCGAGGAGTTGAAAAACCTATGGTGCAAGTTTACTGTCCATCTTTGTAATCAAGGATGCAGACTTGGTGGTGAGATTGTACTAAATGAGAAATTAGTGCAATCCTTCACGAGTTGTGACGAAGAGTGGACTAGACTTCGTTAACAGCCGAACCACTATAAAAATTCTCTCTCTTTACTTATTCGTTTTACATACTGCTTGCATCTCATCTAATCGACAAGCCATATTATTTTACGTAAATAGTCGAACATGCAAAGTTAATCTAAAAGAAACCAAGTCTTTTTGCTGCATATATAACTTTGACCGAATCCTCACTCATCTCTCTTGAGAAAGAGTATTGGTTCGTGAAGAAAATTTTCAAAATGCTAGTGAGTCTATTCACCCCCCACCCCCTTTAGACTCACTCCTCTATCTATTCAGGACCAACACCTTCCTTAAAAAGTCTAGACATTTAGTGCAGAGCAAAAAGATATATTCAGCACAAAATAAGTCTCTAATGGAGGGAAAGTTTGACAAGTCTACCTAACCTTCGGATTACACACTGGTCTTTACTCACTAAATATAATAGACTTTTGAAAAGGGTTTTCCCTCCAACAGATCCTTTTCAAAATGCCTATATATACCCTTTTCCAAAGACTGAAGAAGATGTTGGTCAATCTAAGAAAATTTATTAAGTGTTCAAAGCATCCAAACGTTTCACAATTCGTGACCAATGAGAGAGATCCAAAGCTATAAAGAACTATCAAGATTTTAGAGGCTTGTGTTGCTCAAACCAAGAAGATCAAAATTATTCAAAGCCAAAACTTCTAGTTGGAGATTGAAGAACTTTATCTTCAACCATTTGAAACTCTACTCAATAGAAGTAGAAAGAGGTGGAGTAAACTCGTGTTGAGTTGAAAAATCTAGATACTCAAGGTCGGCTTAGTGTTCAAGGCTTGAGTGATCTTTTGTACTAAATGGATTAGTGCAAACCTCCTTAGGAGTTTTAAAAAGAATAGTGGAGTAGGCTTGATTTGGCCGAACCACTATAAAAATCTCTCTCTTTGTATTTATTTTTACTACTCATTTACATACTCTATCTCACTTAAATCATAATTTTTAAGAATAAAGTGTTTGTTACTTATCAAAGAAATTGTAATACTTTTGAAAAAAATGTAATACTACTTTCTACATTTTGATTTCAAAGTATTGCATTTTTTCTCAAAAGTAATACATTTTACTTGCAGTTGTGCAAGTAATTTACTTTGTTAACATTCATGCACCTCGTTGCAACCTATGTGCACCTAGTTATAACATTACGTGCACTTAG
>NXFB01000164.1:18775-30274 GCA_002525835.2 Ipomoea batatas | reverse complement strand
AAGTGATCAAATAATCATCGACAAAATCGCTTGGTCCTGCTGAAACCAAGTCGCATACGCCGGGTTCACGGTGGGAGCGGCAGTTGGCGTGTTAGCCGGCGGCGAAAGCAGAACAGGAGGGGCGGGGATCGAACCATCAATAAATCCCATTAATCGTTGGCCGTGGAGAAACGATACCAAATGAGCTCTCCAAAAAAGAAAATTACGTGAGGTTAGCTTGATGCTAACGTAATGGTGAGCCGAAGAGAGAGCGTTCGGCGTTGGTAGAGGAGACGGAGCACCGTCGGAAACTGTCCTCTCCGATGAAACGGCCGTAGATGCGGCGTCGGCCATACGGAATTACCTGGCGATTGATACCAGATTAGGGTTTGTATTATTGAATATCTCAACTGTACAATATTGCCTGTGACAACTATATACAAACTACAGAAGTATAGCAGGAATAGAAGTGATTAACAATAGAGTCCTAACATGACTAACAATAGGAGTCCTAACACTGATGTTAGGATTGTGTCTTACTTACCATCCTGATACGCCCTTAAATGTAATTATATAGCTTAATTAGGAAGAATTAATTATGTTTTTAGAATTAGTAGGATAATTAGGATGGTACAACTTAATTAGGGGGAAAGTTAATATTGTGCCTCAATTAGAATAGGAAAATTATGTATATCATGATATATTATTACCTTGTATAGTTAGTATATTTTTGGTAGGTTAATTATTATATGTATTAGTAAATTAGTATAAATAGGTCCATTGTATATGAAGATGAACAACCAGAGAAATATATTGTTATTATATTATTTTAGTTATTATTCTTGGAGCTCTCACACGCTCGAAGTGTGAAATTGGAGTTGGTCGTGACTCGAATACGGTTAGGAGCCAGAAGCCTGCTCGAAAGGTTTCTTTCGTTGCGTATAGAATTTCAATACGTAACACATCCTAACATTTAATGTCCAAGCAGACAATTGAGAAGGCGATTGGCCGTCGGACCTTTTAAATTAAGAAGGTGATTGGCCGTCGAATTTCTTAGAGGAAGTCATTTTTGCTCGTCGGAGACTGAATGAGACCGGCGACAAGGACGAAGAAGACGGGCATGGATTGGAGAAATTATTAAGGTGGGTGTTGCGAAATTACTAAATTGTCCATGATTTTAACACTAGTTAGTGAGAAATCTGACCGGAGGACTACATTGACTAAATAGGAAAGAAAATAACTATATAGATATAGATAATTCACAGAATGGCATTGGGGCGCGTGATCGAGGAGGGGCGAATCAAAGTTGGCGGCCACTCTGACTTTAAAAGTTACTTTTTTTTTTTTTTTTTGTTTCTATTGTCAAATTTTGTTTTTTTCTTTTGTTTCTTTTTTCTTTTTTATTTTTATTTCCTCCCATGTTCTCTTTCTTAATCACATTTACAAAAAACTCCTAAAAAAAACTCCAATATTACTGATGCTCTAATACTACATTAATTCATTAAAAAGTAGTATTCGCAGTACGATATTATTATTGTGGTAATCAATTATTACATTAAGTTAGATTACCTAGAACAATTACAACTAAGAGCATACATAATAGTTAGGTTCTTTTGTTATTTTTGAAATTTTTTTGTAAGTACGTATTTAGGAAAGAGAATAAGGGATAAAAGGGAAAAATAAAACTGATTTTATAAAAATAAATAAATAAATAAAACAAGTGTCAGAGGGCTGGATGGAGAAACAATTCACATGGGCTCATATTTCAGTTATTTCTAAAAAAATACAATTCATTTGTAGGATGTTTGTTTCTCATCTCTCTCCTCCACGATGTCAGTTTTCTCCTCAAAAAGTGTAAATAAACTACTGATAAGGGTGCTCTAAATGAGTATAAAAACTAAATTTTCTTGGATAAACAATCCTAATCTAAATGCTATAAGAAATTAATTACTTAATAAGTCTATTATAACAGAACATCCTCCCGTGGGATCTTGGTGACAATGGTGAGATTGTTGATGATGTGGTTGTTGTCTCGTTCATGACTGCAAGGTCAATGGCACCCATTTCTCTCTTGATTGACTTCACAAATTCGATGTCCACATCGTTCCCAGAAATATCTCTCACATAGAAAATGTTGACAGCCTTACTTCCCCTAGTCGCCACATCTGCCCTAACCACTGATAAACCGTTCTCTCGGAGGACTCGAGTTATGTCGGAAAGTAGTCCTACTCTGTTATTGGCACACAGCTCTAGCCGAACCCCATCGCAAACCCGCCGCTCCATGGCTGCTTCTAGGCATTTTATCACCCTTTCCTTCTCGCTCTCCGTGCTTAAGGCACACCCATCTACGTGCCTAATAAAGTACTCCTGTCATCACCCCGCAAACACCAAACTCAATCAATACGCATCGCGTCACAGAAAATAATATTCTTTAATTTAATAGTATTTTCCTTAAATTGAAGGATGGTTCCATAATCCATCTTAAGGGTAAATTGATAATTTGACTATATATTTATTATTGTGCAAATAGCTTACTTTTTGACTGTCTCAAGTAAAAAGTTTACCTACAAAAGGTGAAATCATTCGCCTTAGAACCCCATATCTCAGTCCAACAGGCGATAAATAATGGCAACCCAGTGGTTGGTCTATTAGTGGAGCTGAGGATCAGTGTCTGGTGCACGCAAAGAGCCCACCGCATTAGGTGTAAGGCTCCATTGGGAGTCACAGTGCGACAAACAATAAATCATGGTAACCCAGTGATCTATTATGTAAGAGGATTAATGTTTGGTGTCCGTAAAGAGCCAACTATATTAGGTGTGACTTTAATTTCAAGGCCATTGGAAGTCAAGGTGCATGAAGTGATAAATTACGATAACCTAGTGACATATTAGGTGGGAGGACCAGTTTTTGGTGCCCGCAAAGAGCCCACCATATTAGGTATGACTCCCAAGGTCATTGGGAGTCAAGGTGCGACAAATGATAATAATCCAGTGAATTACGATAACCTAGTGACATATTAGGTGGGAGGACCAGTTTTTGGTGCCCGCAAAGAGCCCACCATATTAGGTGAATCAAGGTGCGACAAATGATGATAATCTAGTGACTTATTTGATGAGAAGACCAGTGCTCACAAGGAATCCACTGTATTAGGTTTGACTCACAATGTGTCGGAGTCAAGGCTCCATTGAGAGTCATTGCAAGGTGCTGTGTGATCCTATGCCTACAAGAAGTACATCATTTTAGGTGTGACTTTAAATTTGCGGGAGTCAAGGATCCATCCTACATACATTGTCTACAATTTATTATTTGAGAACAAATTGAATTATCTTTGTATACAATTAACTAAAGGCAAAAACTTGTGTAAGACCGCATCAACATGAGACGGGCCGGATCGGGTCGGGACAAGATGCAGATGTGACACTTATATGCACAAATGTCATACTTATATGCTCAAATGTAATACTAATCAGAAATAAAATTTTTGTTACTTATTAGGGTAAATGTAATAGTTTTAAGGGAAAATAGACTACTTTTACATTTCGATTTAAAAGTATTACATTTTTCCTCAAAAGTATTATATTTGCCCTAAGTGAGAAACACTTGTCAACATTACTTATTATGAAAAATGTATTACTTTTTTTGTAACAAAAATTGTATTTTTAATTAGTGTTATATTTGAGCATATAAGTATGGGATTTGCTGACATTTGCAGGAGGAGAGTTGAAGACTTACTTGAAATGCAAAACCTTTGTGAGAATCAATGGAAGCATGGAAAATGACGTACTCCATGTCGGTGAGAGTGCAAACCGTGTCAAACATGAGCCTTCTACGATCTTTGCTCCAAATCGAAACTATAGAATATTTCTTCTCATCACAACTCTCTATGCACACGCTATGGCTCTTCTCCTCTTCCTCGCTCCCCTCGCTCCCCTCCGACACCTTCGACGACGACGGAGCCTCGAAATCTCCGGCCGACAGCATCAGCTGATGCAGCCTGCGCTCCACGTCCGTCACCATCGCCTCTCCTTCCTCCGTAATAAGCCCGTACGCCGTCTTCGCCGTTTCTTGCTCGTTCAGCGTTTCCTCCACCGTGGTCGCCCGGAGCACGGTGGTTAGGTGGCCCTCGATCGCCGCCAGGCGGTGGTCGTCGATTGGGGAGTCCGTCGACGCCTCGGAGATGTAGGCCACGCAGGCCAGACGCTCGTTGTGGCTCCACGCGTGCGCTTCCACTATGTTGCATTGCAGATCCGCCAGCGCGGCGGAGATCTCCGAGAATAGCCCCGGCCGGTCCGTCCCCGTTAGCTCGATGGCGGTTGGCTCGCCCGGAGATCCGCAGTTGAAAATAATGCCGCCGGTTCGACACTCTTGGTTTCTGTGTACGCCGTCCTTACTTGCACCTGCAGCCTGCATCCATCATTTCTAAAGATTATTTTAAGTAGAATTAAAATTTTTTGAAGATAAATTATTGAAATTTGTAAGAATAGAGACTAGATTTAATCAATTAAAACTTAAAAGTATATGGTTATGGTCAATTATTATACCATGGACAAAATTATGTCTTTATAGTTATTTGACATATCATATTTTTTTTAATACTACTAACTCTATTACAATGCAGTATCTGTTCATAACTATTTTCTCAACCTGTGGAAGAACAAGAGTCAGTATTGCCTCCAAGACATATCATATAATTAAGACCATCTTAATAAATAAGTTTTTGCACAAATTGTTAGATGCCAAGTAGGAAAGAAAGAAATGAAAAAAATAAGTTTTCAGCAAAAAAAAAAAATATTGGTTACGCTCCCCCACCACCACACGCACCAGAAGGCTTCATTATATGTTATGTGGGGCCCACAATTAAGACCAAAAAGCACTCACAAATCTTCTCTCTCCTATTTCGCTCTTTTTCACATATGATTGGGAGCCTCAAAAATCACACCCAAAATCTTTATTGGGGATGCTCTAAGTTAGTTATATGTCTTTAAATAAAATGTTATCTACAGACACATAATAGGTTAGGTAACTATTAAATGCAGACACATAATATGTATATATAGTCGTAATGTTGTGTGTATAGTTAGATTGTAATAGGTTAACTTCAACTGAAGACACATAATATGAAAATTATTTTGATCCGAACAAAGTTCAAAATGTAAGATAAATCTTGGTTCATAATATAATTTGTTGGTTATGGTACAACAAAGTTGATCGGTACCTGCTGGATGTAGTTGATGACTCTTGGGTCAGTGATCTTGTTGCCCAATTCATCTTTAACATGAAAAACTGGACAGACAATTTCAAATTAAGTGTCACAATTAATCAATCAATCAATCCTGATGTCTCAAGACATGCTAAATTAGAAACATCATAGGATTATAATTATAATACCATCCATGAACCATCCAGCATCGGATGATATGTAGCCCTTCAATATTGTAAGGTTCAAATCTGTTAGCACCTGCACCACTTCTAGAAGGAGTCCTTGCTTATTCACACTGTCTATCTGCACTCAACCAAACAATATTTATCATTTTCTATACTGCTTTGCTACCAAATTGAAAATTGTATTTTAATAGTGATTTTATATAGGAAAAATACTATATGTACTCCCATTTTCATACTCCCAACTTTTACTTACACACACAAAGTCTTGATGTAGACACTTGTATTGGGACCCACATGAAAAAAGTAACTTATCAGTGTCAGTAAAATTTGTGAGTCCATGTATTAGAACTCTTTTATATATTTCTACCGATTACTTGTCCTACTACCATTTTTTAGAACTCTTTTATATATTTCTACCGATTACTTGTCCGGCCTACTACCATTTTTTCTGTGTAAACCACGAGGTGTTTCAAGTTGATAACTGTTCGAGTCTACCCGACTAAGGAAGCTGGATAGCCCAGAGGGAATCGTACTTTGGGAATCGATAAAAAGAGCTCATTTGTCACTTGTCCTATGTACCCTTTAAATCTAACTTTTGACATCGTTAAAGAAAATTTACCTTAACAATAGTGCAATCTTCTAAACTATCATTGTCAATGGTAATTCTACATCTGCAAGATATTGAGAAACAATAAATTAAGGTTATCAAATTTAACTACAAGTAAAATTAAAGAGAAAAATATTGAAAAACTTATTGTATAACCTTTAAATAACTGGATGATAATCCTTTTAATTTTTTTTTTTTGGTATTCATTATCTATTTTTTAATTGGCAAATATAAAATAATCACAATTTTCATTTTCTCTTTCTTTTATTAAAATTCTAATTATTAATATATTGAAAACTAAACTTATGTCTTTCATTAAGTAATATAAATGATATAAACAAATATTGTGATATCTGGAAATGTCTAATCTTTTGTAATATTTAGTGGTATGATGACTTACTCTGGGCCATGTATCCTCTCCGGTAGGCTATCGAAATCGGGATCAAAATAGGGAGAACAAACCTGGTTCATGCTGCAATTGGAAAAGAAAAAAAGAAAAAAAAAAAGAAAAAAAATTATTATAACAATATACATACCTCCATAATCATGTGCCAATTGACCTTAACTTGCGAACCTATGGACTTATGAAGGATTACACTGCACTTATTATATGATTACACCGCACCAGAATATGCGCTAGGCATGTCTGGCCGTAACGGTGCAATCATGTAATAGTTGCCGTGCAATTCTTCAGAAGTTCGCAAGTTTGCAGGTTAAGATTGGTTCTCACCCGATTATGATTATATAGATATAAATTTATTTGTAATTGCATTTACAAGATCACATTGTCTGCAAAATCATTATATTCCTATGCATTTTTGTCATTCACTTGATTATATGTAGATGGTAAATTATTGTGAAGAACATTTTACCTGAGAGAGAAAACTAACTATGGAGATCAGAGAAGATGATAGGAAGAATGGCAAAAACCCTAAAAAGCTGAGTTGATGAAGAAGCATATATGCAAATTGATTTCTAGGCTTAATTCTATTCCTTGTCTTTCTCTCTCTTGAAGGAGATCGAATTGGAGAAAGAAATGAAGAAAGATTAAATTTCAAGTAGATTGGGAGAGTTGAATGGTGATTATCCCTCAAAAGTGCCACAAGAAAGAGGCCTGCAGGGAACAGATATCATACGTATTTGTGAGGAGATAGATGAAGATGAAGCTAATAAGGGATCGGAAATGTATGGTGGATTTGAGTTAATTTGGGAAAGTTAATAATTAGGTGGTGAGAGAGTATATGAACGAGGAACAAGGATGTTCAAGTCAGATGTCGTTTAAGGATAATGTTTTTTCTTTTATTTTTTTTCTTTTTAAAAAAAAATTATTGACTTGGTCAATTAGGGTTGACGGTACGGTGGTGGAATCTCCTCAACTTTTGGAGAGCCGCAGCTCCATGGATTCCATGCAGCGTAAATTATTTGGTACTCCTCTATGATGACTACAAATACATTGCATTTGGCCCAAAAAAGATGTTAGAGTGAAATCAATGAATTGAACATGATTCTTAGCTTGTAAACAAAATTCATGAATAGCGTATGAGTTTGTGAAATGTTACATTATATTGAGATTATGTTTGATTTTTTTTCAAAAAACAAAAATTTAAGACGGTGTTTGATAGTCAGGAAAGTTTGAACTTTTTTAAGAAATTAAAAGGTGTAAAAATTACTCACATTTGGTGCAATTTTTAACTTTTAAAATTCGGATCAATGGAATTGAACCTAATTTCATGCATGATATCAAGAAAAGTAAATTCCACCTAAAGGAGGTAGAATAGTTTTCCCCAGTGTCTATGAATCTACCAAATTTACTCAATTACGTATTTATCATTTTTTGTGTATGNNNTTTTTTTTGAGAAAGGTTAAAATTGACACCACTCAAATATATATAATAGGGGTCAACATATAAATAAACAAATTACAATACTCCAAACATAATTATAAAAAATTATAAACTTAAGGATTGAGGAATTGTAAAATTCCTTTTTTTTTTTTTAAATAGCATTTTCCTCTGTTATATTGTCTCATATTACAATAGCAACTAGGTTCAAAAATTAGGTATACTAACTCTTTACTTTAGAGTATCTTAATTTCTTCTATAACATTATTAAATTTTATATTAGATTAGTTTAAGAAGGTAGAAGTTTATAGGTGTTAATTACTTCTTAAATTTTCTTTTTAATTTTATCTTGAAGTAAGTATGATTATTGTATGAAATCTATAAAGAGTTAATTTATAAATGGCAAACGCAATGCATTATGACTTTAAAAATATAATTATATTCCTTCTTAAAATTTGTCTTATTCAGTTGTAGTGTAGTACGTCTTAATTGCACATGTATATAAAAATTAAAGTAGGAATTATGAATTATCTATATTTATATATAATAACTATATGAGCTAGAGTGTTATTTTTATTTTAAACTATAATTAAATATTAGAGTTATCAATAATTATATATTTAGTTAATTAAAAGTAAATTTTTTGTACTTAGATAATCCTAATTTTGCAGGACTAATTCTAGCCCAAGGGCAAGGGACCATGTTCCTAGAATTAAAAGCAATTTTTTTTGTTAGTTATCTATGTAATAGATGGAGAAGTATTTTAAACGAAAAACAACATTTGATTAATTAGTTAAATAGTACGGTGCGAAATAAATAAAGATATTTATTAATAAATGTAATTTATATTTGTGTTTCTATGTCTTTAAAAAAAATAATATTTTGTATTAAATTAGTACATTGACACCACTAAATTACAATCATGGTTCCGTCACTGTCAAACGCCATCTAAATGTATTATATGTATGTTTCAATTCAGGTTATATATATGTCCTTGATTTTCATCCATTTTTGTGCATTAAAAGAGTACGCATTATACTTCAAATGTTGTGTTTGTGTTTTTATTATGGTGGTAAATAATTAGCCTATCAATCAATTTTGGCTTATTTGACCACTATTAATTGTTTGGTTAATAAGCTTTTTGCAACTCCAAAATGCTAAAATTCAAAAGGCTACTCAAAGCAGCCTTTTCAATTAGCTTTTTGACAAAAAAAATTATACCAAACAGCTATCAGCTAACAGCTAATTTATCAAACAACTTTCTACAATCAGCTAATATTATCAACAAATCATACATCTTCTAACCCAAACAGCCAACCAAATCAGCCAACAACCATTTACCAAACAGGGCCTATATAAAATTACTCTTATTGTAATTTGTTGGACAAAATTTCCCTTAAACTATTGTAATTAACTCTATTATCATTAGCCAAAGACCTTGTGATCTAGTGGCACCCGGTGTTCCGGTTAACACTCCCACATGAATGATGGAAGTGGGTTTGAGCCTCAGTGGAGGCAACTGTTGACTCTTTGTGTTTCAATATGTTGAGAAAGTAGTTATGAATAGATACTACATTGTAATAGAGTCAGCAGTACTAAAAAAAAACTCTATTATCATTTTAATAATACACCCTTATAATTACCATATATATTGTGGATACAATTAATTAACCCTTTAAATGATTTTGTACCAAAAGTTTTAACTATCATTTTCATTTTTAATATAAATAGAATTTTCTCAATATGAATAGAAATATATAGACAATAATTAATGATTCCAATATAATATAGATTGTATGACTTTATCGAATCTTTTTTCATTTATGATTATTATATTGATGGAATAAATTAAAACGAGGTCATTATTAACCGATTTCAAATGTCAAACAAGAATCAAAGAATACAAAGAAAACATAAGAATAATTGTGTTATTGCTCATGTATTAGTACAAGAATATAATGCAGGTTAGAATAGGACAATGAGCATTCATTACAAAAAATGAAGAATCCACTATTTAAACTAGCTTCTCTAACCACTTCCCCGTGAATAGAGCGCCCTACAAAACTCAGTCTTTGTCTAACTGACATGTCAACTGGCCCCATAGGTTGGCCTGAGAAGCCGACCCCACCGACGAAGCACATTCATGGCCTCCGCTTCCTATGTCATAGCCAGCCCAGGTCATCACCAACCCTAGGACTGCAAGCCGACATGACCTCCCCTTCATTAGATGGCTTTTAATTTGGTTGATCTTGAGTCTCTCGAGTACATCTTTGAGCTCATGCCTAACCAACCTGAAATCCCAACTCGGTCAACCCCAAGGTCATGCATGCTTCACATGAGGCCCCATCATATCCAGCCCCAACTGCCTAAGATGTAATAATTTGACAGCGAAATGGAGTAATTAATTCTTAGTGTCCCTAGGTTTGGCGGGAGACAACCCGGGACTGAAAAATATTATCACCTTGGCTTTGGTTCTGGTGTTAGCATTCGGGCTCCCTTTCATTGGGATGGCAGCCTCAAAGTCAATGGGAGGCGACTCATGGTCACATAATGTCGACACTCTAGCCCCGAGGCTAGGGTCCGTCATCAGGTACTCATTCACTCAAATTGTGTTGTTGGCTCTCGGCTTTGGATCCTAGGTAGGCCTCTTAATTCCCTTCAACTTGATTGGCAATCTCGAGGTCGACTTGAGTAGGCTCAGGATTGTGAGCCATATATTTTTTCACTGTATAAAATTACTGAAAGCTAAGCTTAATCCCCTAACATGTGAACCATACATTTAATTAATTCTCTGCTCTAGCCTGCATTCTAAATATCAGAAAGACTCCAAAACAACAAGAATGGGATTTAGAACCTATCCGAAATTATAGGATTCAATTCTAATCAAAACCGGGGTGGAAATAGGAGTCCATGCCATTTCCACCGCAACCTTCAACCCTGATCTGCACAAACCCTGCACAAACCCTGCACATAAAAACTTACCCATCCCCACCACATCCGACGCGCTTCTGCATATCTCATTCCAACACTCTCTGAAAACCATAGGATACTCGTACACATAGTAGCAGTAGGGATACATAGTCCAGAAGAAGTTGTGAGTCTCCGACCCGCTTCTAAATTTCAAATTCATTTTCAGCTCCTCGTCCAACAGAGCTCTCTGTGCCGGCACAGAAAGCACTAACCACGCAGCAACGCCGAGCCTATACGCCTCTTCCGCTAAAGCAAAGTGGTTCTCCCTAGGGCTTAAAATGGCACACAATTTTTCGAAGCGGGTTTTAATCAGGTCAAAAAATCTCACGTAAAGTGAGGGACGCCGAGTATTAAATAAGGTGATTCTCCGGCGAGGCCTATAATGGACAACCCTTCATGGTATTGGATCCCAACCAGGGAAAAGCCACATTGGGGAGACCAGACCGTTTATCACCAAACATAAAAAAAAAATAAAAATAGAAATAAAAAATTCAAATTGAATAAGATCATATCATCTGTTTGTGCTATTTTTTTTAAAGTTAAAAAAAAAAAAAGAACGAGAAGAGGGACGGAATTACTATTTATTACCGTAAAAAAAAAATGAGAAGAGGGACCGAATTACGGAACTTACCCATAAGAGTCGGGCTACTTGAGCTCGACTATTATAAGAGTCGGACAAAAGTAGTCCGGTTGTCAAGTACTTAGCAAAAAAAAAAAA
>NXFB01000163.1:154138-165146 GCA_002525835.2 Ipomoea batatas | reverse complement strand
TATATTTTATATAATTTACGTAATGTTACTCCTTGTTACCAAAATTTTATATAATATTATTTGTATGACTTATTACTGTTATTTTATTAATTGTATTTTCTATTTAATTATTATGTAATTTGTATATTAATAACAATGATGCAATATTCCTCTTAAATATACTTCTTAATATCAACATATTGACGTTACACAACTTTATTAGTGTTTTTTTTTTTTCAATAGTTGGTAATTAAATGAATTCCTATGTGATTCAATTCATGAAAAATATAATGCATGGGCATATGTAAGTTTTGTTAGTGGAAGAATGGGCATGGAGATACGTGAGATGAAAATTTGTAAGCCTATGTATAATTTTATATATTTTAAGGGAAAAGAGTTAAATAAGCTCATACACTTTACATGAAAAGTCAATTAGGTACTTAAACTTTTAAAAAGTTCAATTACATCATTTGACATATTATATTGAGTCAATAAAGTCCAAGAATTGGTAAATGGCATGCTATTCATATCAGTTCCGGCATCATTTTTGGCATGATTAATCTAAATTAGTAATCACTGATTCTTTTTCATTTTTTTCCGCAAAATCTACCTTATATTCATTAGATTAATAGTAAACAACCGATTTTTAATCTAAATTATTAATAACTGATTCTTTTCTCTTTTTTGCACAATCTTCCTTATATTCATATTCATTAGATTAATTAGTAATTTTTCTGAACATTATAGATTCTTGAATTTCATATTTTTTTGTTACCGGTAACCTCCTCTATTATTATTATTATTATTATTAAGTGAAATTACAGATCCTTCTCTATTTTCCTCTTTTTTACTCCAAACCTTATTATTATTATTATTATTATTATTATTATTATTATTATTATTATTATTAAGTGAATTACGGATCCTTTTCCAATTTTCCTTTTTTACTACTAATCTTATATTATTATTAGAGTTAATACATCCAATGGTCCTCCGAGTATTAGCGATTTACTAGTTCTTGTCCCTCGACTTTTAAATGACCTCCAATGGTCCTCCAAGTTTAATAAAAAAATGATTGGTATAAAAATTAGTAGTAATTTTCAAGTTTTTTTCTTATCAGTAGTAATTTAATTTAATGTAGAATTGTAGTACGAATAGGAATTTTATTACCATATTTTACAATATTACATTGCAGAGAGGTATATGTATAGTATTATTACGATTAGTAATTTTAATCTATAATTGATTAGGAATAGGAAAGCATGAAAGAATATATTTCTTTTAAGTATTTAATTCTCTACGTTTTATGCTTTTATCTATTTTGTTATGAGATATCTTATCAAGTTTATAATAATTTAATAGTTCTCTTAAATCGCTATTGTATATCTTGTCACCATCTTTTGAAATAGAATTTTGATAACGGAGGGCGACCGATGTTGGAAGCTAAAGTGTGGAAAGAGGGATGCATACTTGGTTTAACATCTTATCCCTTTTCTATTTTTATGCCTCGTTTTCGAATCTAAAGTGTGGAAATTGTTTATATAGCTTTGTATGTGTTTGTTTGAGCTTACCATGTTATTTTATCAGTGAGGATCATTATAGTATACCCTATATCCCATAGCGAATTCCAAAGTGTGGAAAGGGATTCTTATTTCCTATAGCCGTTTAAACCCTTTTTCCTTTACCCCGTGATATGAGGTAACATCGAGGACGATGTTTATTTTAAAGTGTGGAAAGGATGCACTTTGTGCTTAATATGTTTATTTGCTTAGAATTGAAAAGTTGGTCTCTTGGGAATGATAAACGGGTGTATTTGCAATTTGAAAAGTGAGTTATTGTTTGTGTTATCCAGAGAGAATTTTGACTAGTTGCCAAAAAAAATTTATTCTTGAAATATCTTTGAGGAAGTTACTTTTTGCACCCATGAGAGTGTTTAGAGCCAAATAAGTTTATATTCTTGCCTGCTTGCATGATGTTCACCTCTTATTTACGTAGGACCTTAGTCAAGGATTTCTCGAAGTGGGAGTGTGCACTTTTTAATTTAAGAAAGATAATTTTTAGCGAGGCCCGGAATTGAACTAATCTTAGTAGGGCATGGGGCAACATGTGAGCCTGTTGGTAAGCTTAAGAGTGAAAAATCCCTTAATCCCAAGAGAAAAAGGCATGAGGGGTTGCATTGAGAAACAGTTGAAAAGGCAAAAAGGCCAATCATCGAGATTAAAAGTTGAGGAAAGCCATTTCGCTGGGTTATGTTCAATCATAGTCTTCGGTAAGCAAAAACTTTATCTGGAGTCGGTTGTCCACATAAAATGATCCCAGGAATTGAGAAAATAGAGATGAGGTGAGCTGCTTCGCTAGGAATCGGGTACCCATTGCACTGTCTTCCAAAAAGCATGGAGCTCTATGTGAAGTCGGGTCGCTCGATAGCGTTATCCTAGGAAGTGAGAAGAAAAGAGGGACCACACCAAGCCATTAGCGGTGAGTGGTCCATGCCCCTACCCTCACTTATTTTATCGTTGGGCTTTGCCATTTAGGACGGAAGGGTTGATTAATTAACTAGTGTACATCGTTCCCACTAGTGGGATCGGCTAGATGCCCTAATTAAATGAGAGGTGAATCCGAATTTGGGATTGCATGCTTGCGCTTGGTGTGAGAAGTGTGTTCCCTTATTTTAATTATTTATCTACGAAGGGTTTTTACTTCCCGGAAATATTCTTTGAGTTGTATGGCATCTAACCAACATCGATCATTTGGAGATAACACAAAAGATTTCTCCCTTTTCGATAGTCTTAAACACTCATCATTTTGATTGACCAAGATTTCCGTATTGTATGAGTTGGTATCTTGGAAGCTTATGTGCTTAGAAGTATATATATGTCTTGCTTGAGGGAAGCAAGAAGTAAAGTGTGGAAACTTGATAAGCTCTCAAGACACCTATTATTTGAGTATAAATAAGGGTATTTTATAGCATTTTTAATATCCTTAAGTGATAATCTCGCGAGATTTTGTGCTTTAAATTCATTAACCACACACAAAGCTACCCTTGGTGTAAATTGAGACATTTCAGAGGTCCCGGGAGCTACTAGGAACAATGAACGAGCTAAACGAGGAAACCAAGCAAGTCAGGAGCCTCGGAGGGCCCGGAAAGAGGTCTACACGCGTGTTGGTGGTGTGGCAGCTTTCCAGTAGCCGTCCACGCCAGCAACCACGCGTGTAGGTGGCGTGGATGGAGCACTGCGCGAAAATGTTTTTAGGGCAAAATTTCAGAGACTATTTAAGGAAACTTGATAGAATTTCTGAGGGGGAGTTCATCTTTTTGCAATTTTTCATTTCTTAGTTTCTTTTAGGATAGTTTTAGCCTTGCAATTTCCCCTTTTAAAGAGAGACTTGAAGCTTGGATTGAAGGATACACTTCTCTACTAGGTGATCTCGATCTATTACATTTTAATCTATTTTTATTATCTTGTTTTTAGATTGAATTAGCTATTGTTCTTGAATTCGTGAATATGTGTGGCTAGTTTAATCTAGGGCTTGGATTGTGTGAAGCTATGTTGCTAGTGTGATGATCTTATGTCTTATTTTGGATTAAATTGCGTTGCTTGTTGAATTTCTATTCTTGTCTATTGATTGTTGTTTTGATGAGATCTTGTGTGGATTTGGCCAATCTAAATGAGAGATTGAGTTCTTGACTTTGATTAGAGTTGAGATTGAAGCTTTATGACAATCATAGAGGACCTCGTATTGCCCCTAGGGTGTTTAGTCATTTTAAGTTAAAAGCCTTTTGGCTGTTAGACTTAAATACTTGTCCGTTCGGCGGTAGGCGAGGTCGGGCCTCGTATCGCCCCTAGGAGTTTAGCCGCCTACATGAGGTGGGCTATATATCGACCATGAGGTCGGTCGACCGGTGACCAGATGATGGATATATTGGAAACGACCCAATAATAGGGACCCGGAGGTCTCAAAATCCATTGCTCGGGGTCTAAGAAGATGACTTGAGTGGCCCACGGAGAGTCTAGAGCCGAAGCCCGCCTTTAGGCCTAAAATGATGGACCTTGACTTAGTCTCATGGCCCACCACATGGGCTCTAACTTAGTCTTGTGGCCCTCCATGAATACATGATAATTCTTTTGAGATTTCCTTGTATAAAAGGCCATTGTCTTAGTATTACAGGACTTCTTCATCTACTTGGTCTAGGCATCCCTTACTTGTAATCAACTTACAATCTCACTATCAATACAAAATTGTCCCCGTGACCTACTTTAATTTCTTCACTTTGCCTATTCCATTATCTATTTAATTTGGATATAATAATTCGCAATACCCCGGTTAATTAAATCCATCACATAGATCCTATGGAATTCATAAGGAATAGTAGGAAAGTGTGTAGCTAATAAGGTGTTTGATAAGATGTCTCTTAGGACTTTGGTTGCTAAAAGGCACTCCTAAATCTAAGATGCCCTAGTACACAAAGGTGGAAAAGGACTAAGAAGACACACTCTTAAATAGTCAAGATCATTGCTCCATTTATCCATTCCTTGAAACACACTAGGATGCAACATAGATGAACATTATCCAATCCCTTGTTTTCTTACATTTATTTACTTATATTTGTTTTCTCTTACATTGCACAATCTTATGAACATCTGCACCTTTAAATCATCACCACGCCCACAACCACACTCAATGCATCACATGACTCAATCAATCGAAAGCATTAACACTTGACACACCTTCATGTCCCTCCTTCGAGACCGACACTCGGGGAATTATTGACTCTTCGTTTTATCATTACCCTTGCATCTACATACCTGAATTCATTTCATACCACCTCACCCTCACCGCTAACAAACCAAAATAAGAAAGAGATACAGCTCTCAGATACACTATGTGATCTATTTCACTTGTGTTTGAAACAATACTAGTGAAATCTTCCTTGGAGTTTAAGGAGAAGAGTCAGGTAGATTGTTGATGAACCAGTATAAAAATCTCTCTCTCCCTTTATCTTTTTATTTACACACTTTAATTATCAGCTAATCAAATCAGAAGGTGAGACGAACACAAACACAAACACTTTAATTGCCAAGGACCTTGTGGTCCAGTGGCATCAAACCCTTCCTTTTATACGTGAAGTGGTGGGTTCGAGCCTCAGTGGAGGTAATATTGACTCTTCTGCTGCAATAGATTGACAAAGTAGTTATGAACAGATACTGCATTGTAATAGAGTCAGTAGTATTAAAAAAAAGTCAAATTACGCTACGAATTTTGAAAGACTAGTCTATTCAACTGATCCAGACTATTACCTCCCCAGGACCAAAACAAACTAAACATGAATGAATATCATAAGCATTATCATTTATCAAGAACATTTGTATATTAAAAAGAAAAAAAACAATTGGATTTCACATAACTTTATATTTTATAACTTAGAAGATGATATGATTAATATATACTAATGAATATATTTTCTATCTTTAAATGAAAAAAATGGTAAACTGTGAAAACTAGAAATAACAAAAAAAATGCACTAAACACGTCCTAAGTTTGTGATTACCTCAGGGTGCAGGAAAGAATATTGGTGAGCACTATTAGGACGGTATGTATTTGAGTTAGGTTATGACTCTCTATCCTAGTGTCCCTGAGATTCCTATAATGTATAAATTTTCATAATTTGTAACTTTGTAATTATTAGTCGAATCAATCCATAATATTCCGTTCTCATCTGGTATCAGTTAGCTAGGGTTTCTCGTCCTCATGGCTGATCATAATTCTATCATTGACGGATCTGTTAACTCCTCCGAACGAACCGTCTCAGACGTTATTTCTTTGGTTTCTACAATTGTAAATTCTCTGTCCACCGCACATCATCACTTCATTAGTATCAAACTGACATACAAGATTTTTTTTTTGTTTTGGGGGACTCAAGATGTTCCGTTCTTTCACGGGCACGAGCTAATGGGATTTATTGAAAGAACGCACCCTTGTCCGCCAGCGTTCATTGCGTCTAGCGATGGTTCATCCCCACCGCAGCCGAATTTAGACTACGTCGTCTGGGTCTGTCATGATAAAGTTTTGTTATCGATGATCATCTCCTCACTGTCAAAGGAGGTCATGCGAATTACTATTGGCCGCCAGACGTCGAAGGTGGTTTGGGACACCATCGACTAGGCTCTAGCATCAACGTCGCGTGCTAGATCGCTGCACTTCCTCGGTCAGCTTCAACCACACCTTAAAGGTGATTCGTCGGTCGTCGATTACATCAAGTGAGCTCAGGTGGTGATTGAGGATCTTGCGTTCGCCGGACGTGCTATATATATATATATATAGTTGTGTTAGAAAATGACTTTTAACACATTTGAGTAGTGACCAAAGTAATCCAACAATCTAAAGGTGATCCTTTTAACATGCCTGTTAAATGACATACACTTCTTATCTTATTATTTTTATCCATTATTTTCTTATGAATTGTTAGGGATGGTAACGACGTAAGGTGGAGCCAGGGAGTATACTCTCTATCACAGTCCTCATTCGAAAAATACCTCATTGGTACACTTCAGCATTCTCATCCCCACCAGAGATTAAAAAAAAATTCGTCATCCAGATCCCCGTCCCTGCAAAGAATTTTCGAGGACGAGGAATCCCCATCAACGATCAACCTTTAGTCACGCTAATATAATTCATAATACTTAAGTAAAAAAATTTCGAAATTTTAAATTTTAATCTTAATAAAATATTAAGTATTAATTAATTCTCAATGATAACAAAAATGTCAAATATAATATTCAAATAATTTTAATGTAAATAAAAATAAAAATATATAATTATAAAATGTCAACACATCCAATATATAAATACAATACAAACACTCTAGAACCTTAAAACAACAACAACAACGACAACAACAATAAATATAATAATATTGTTGTTGTTGTTGTTGTTGCTACTGCATGTTGTTATAAGCATCAGACTGGGAGTGGGGTATTTTCATCACCGTCCCCGCTCCCCAATTTTCTCACTCCCCATTCCCGTTGTAATGGGGAACGGGAATCCTCATCACATACATGGGAAATTTTTATTCCTATTAATTGTGTCTAATTTAATACTTGAGCAATATATAATATGTCATTTATTATCTTTCTATTATAATTTGTGTCCATACAAACAGATATGAACTTTGATTTTATATATTTATGTATTTTGAGAAAGATTTTGTGCAACTCAAATTTGTCAATGCAAAGTTCTTGAACCCTTTCAACTGTAGGAGGTCATATGACTGGCCCCTGCTCAAACGAATGGTGAGCTCATTAATCTTAAACCCTAAACCTTGCACCGCAAAGAATGGTGAGCTCATTAATCTTCTTGAACATCTCTCTCTTTCGTTTTTGGTAGGATGCCTTTCTTTTGGATTGATTGACGATATATGCCAATCTTAATCTCTTTCTTGTCATTGTTGGAAATTAGAGAATAGGTTGAAGTGCTCAAAATTTGTGATTTTTTATTTTATATGATGTGCCTCCTATTATGTCTGATGATATAATATTTATAGGTCCTTAAATGACTAAAATTGGTTAATTTTTTTTTTTACAGATAATTAGATTATATTGCTTCTTTTATAGTAATGTTCGTTACAACCTGTCACAAGATTTTTTTCCTAATATTCATTATATAACTTATTAAGGTTATTTTATTAAATTTTTAATATTTAATGATTAAGTGAATTCTATATATTTATGGATTTTGAGAAGGATTTTGTGCAGCTCAAATTTGTCAATGCAAATAGATATAAACCTTGATTTTTTATATTTATGTATTTTGAGAAGGATTTTCTGCAGGCAACTCAACTTTATTAATTGAACTGGAACAAACAAAAAAAACATAAAAACATATGAAACTGTATGAAATCAATTTAAACAACAAATAAGAAAAACTTCATTGCACTGCACTACAGCATTAGAGAAGTTTGTAGAATCGTCCAGGATTTTTGGAGGTGCTAGGCCCTGGTCCCCCTTGAGTTGGGTCATTTTGAATACTGCTATTCATAAAACTCCAATTTTGATAATTCAACGCCATTCCAGGATTAAGATTGGGAGACATGGGAGTTTGCATACCCACCATGCCTTGATAGCTTTGCCCAGAAAACACATCCACATTGCTTGTCCCAGGCCCAAGAACTGAAGGTGAAGCAGTTGGAGCCAGAGTTGGGGATGAATCTCTTACAAGTTCCCTAAACCTCACACCAACATCAGCCAAGTTCGTGTTTAAAACCCAACCAATGTCATTTAAGTCTGTGAAATTCAGATAATCAATTGATTGCATCAATTCATTCATCTCCCTCTTTCTATTGTTATTCTTCAAATTTAGAAGTTGAGTGCTCAACTTTTCAATCCTTCCCTTATTTAAGGATTCATTGTCCATCATCCTTCGAGTTTGTTGCTCGTCTGGCAAGTTTAAGAACCTTACAATCAGTTCCTCAAACCTTTCAACAGTAAGCGGCCATATTACAGGCCCCTGCTCAAACGAGCTATACATTATCATGGCAACAACCGCATCGCAAAGAACGGTTAGCTGTTTCTTTTTCGGTAGGATGTTTTTCTTTTTGATTAATTGACGATATATGTCAATCTTAATCTCCTTCTTGCCATAGTATTGATTGAAAATGAGAGAATAGGAAGAAGTGCTCAAGATTTGTGATTTTTTGTTCTTTTATCTTGTGCTGACTATTATGCAGAGATCATACTATATTTATAGGTCCTCATATGAGCAAAAATAGTTAATTATTTTACACATAATTAGATAATATTTTCATTTATAGTAATTTTTTACACATAATAAGATTATATTTTCTTTTATAGTAATTTTTTTACACATATATGTATAATATATTTTCTTTTACAGTAATTTTTTACACATAATTAGATTACATTTTCTTTTATAGTAATTTTTTACACATAATTAGCTTATATTTTCTTTTATAGTAATGTTACAGTCTGTCACGAGATTTTTTTCCTAAATTTTAAAATATAAATTTGGAAGCTAAAAAAAACATATTTGTTTCTTTGATTAATTCCTTATGAGGTTGGGCAATTCAATATTTCTATGAATGTTATTTTCTACTTACTAATATAGTAGAATATATCACAAAGGGAAGATATTGATTTCTAATTAATTGCTATTACATTCAATTGATTAAAATTATTTTTTTAATTGTTGCTACTAGGTCAAATTTAATTGTTGCTTTTTGAATATGAGTTTACCCTACAAAATATAAGATAATCTATATATGTTATTTTTAAATTATTATTTTCGTCATATTGAGATTTAAACATAATATTTATCCAAATTAATATCATCATAATTGAATAAACCTCTTTTATTTACCAGTATGTCTAATTGATTGAAATTAACTTGTAATGTGTTGTTATTAGATCTAATTAATTATATAATTTGTTATTCTGTAGTTTTTTCGTATAATTAATAATCGATTAAATGTTAAGATAATTAATATAAAATAATAAAAAGATGAAATTATCTATATCCTCATCTTTGTTATTTATTTTTTTTTTGGAAATTTTATTTTATCTATGTTCATATTCAAACATAATATGAACCGATACTGCAATGTATCTGAGTCAGTAGTACTCAAAAAGAAAACATAATATTATGCTAATTGATAAGACCATAATTGTTTAAACCTCAATTATTTATTTTATATAATTTATGTAATGTTACTCCTTGTTACCCAAATTGTATATAATATTATTATATGACTTATTATTGTTATTTTATTGATTGAATTTTCTATTTAATTATTAAGTGATTTCTATATTAATAATAATGATGCAATGATCCCTCTTAAATATTAATACTAGCATCGTGACGTTACACAACTTTGTTAATTAGTCTTATTTTTTTTTCAATAGTTGGTAATTAAATGTATTCCTACTTAAGTCAATTCATGAAAAATATAATGCATGGGCATATGTATGTTTTGTTAGTGGAAGAATGAGCATGGAGATACGTGAGATGAAAACTTGTAAGCCTATTTATAATTTTAAATATTTTAAGGGAAAATGCTTAAATAAGATCATATACTTTTTATGAAAAGTTAATTAGATACTTAAACTTTTAAAAAGTTCAATTACACCATTTAACATATTATATTGAGTCAATAAAGTCCAAGGACCGTCGCCGGTCACCGTCTATTAAAGAAGGCGACCAGCTTGTTGCCTTTTTCGGCGAAAGGCGACTGATCTCCTTCAACGGAGAAGGCGAACTATTCGCTTTCTCCATAGGGGGGCGACCAACTAGTTGCCTTCCATAGAGAAGGTGAATTGTTCGCCTTCTCCATAGAAGGAATGCGGCCAGTTGGTCGCCTTGTCTAGTAGATGCCTAGATGGAGAACTGTTGTCGGTCATCGGATTGGCTACAAAAATGATGCCAGAACCGAAATGACATACCCTGTTACATGTAATATCTGTCCATATACTTTCTCAACCTACTGAAGCCCAACAAAGTCAACATTGTCCCCACTGAGGCTTGAACCCATGACCTCCCACTTGGGAGAATCACTTCATGCCGCTTGACCACAAGGCCTTTGGCACATGTAATAGCATGTTAAATGGTGTAATTGCACTTCTTAAAAATTTAAGGACGTAATTGAGTTTAATTTTCAGGTAATGTTTAGGGGCTTATTTAACCATTTTCCCTATATTTTATTTTAAAAATTATTTATGATATTATTTTATGGTATTGACATAGAATTTACACTACTACAAAATTGATCATATAAGCACAACTTTACACTACACCTGTTATGTAACACCCCAATTTTCACAACTTGGATTTATTACAAAATCCTAATAATACAATACATTGCGGAAGCGTCTAACCAGCAGAAAACTGGGTGTTACCGCCACGCTCAGGTATCTCTCCTATACCCAAACGTTAAGGCTAAACTTACAACATCGACATTCACTTCCATCTTGTTTAGAGCTCATCGGGCTACTAGAGTCCACACAAATCTGCATCTAAT
>NXFB01000163.1:140570-150669 GCA_002525835.2 Ipomoea batatas | reverse complement strand
ACTGGCACAGGGGGGCGGGTTGGTATAGTTGCTCCTCTCCTTGGGGGATTTCTTGTTGCGCTTGACGAAGCCATTTGTGATTTTTGGATGCTTTTCTTCCGAGTTGCTCTGTTAATTTCTAGAATATAAGGGAGTAAACCTTGATTCCCTTTTGCTCTCGTGTGCATTCACCTGTTAAGATTACCAATGAAGCAAATAATCCACAATTGACTAAAAGTAGTCAATTGGGTAAGTAACAAGAACAAGTAAAATAGAAAATAAAACAAAGTAAAATGCTATGGATTAACAATGCTCAAATCTCACAATCATCATTCAATAAAAATAAACAAAACAATTGACAACCTATTGCCTTCCCCGGCAACGGCGCCATTTTGACAGGATGCAGTTTTGCGTAGGGGTGAGGTGTCAAAAGATATGTGAATGTGATAAAACGGAAAGTCTACGACTCCCCGAGTGTCGGTCTCGAAGAAAGGACGTGGAGGTGTGTCAAGTGTTTGTGCGTTTAAGTGATTGAGTCATGCTAGGGATTTGAGTGTAATGAATGATGATTCAAGAGTGAAGAGGTTCATAAAGTTGTGTGAGGATGGAAGTAAAACAAATATGAGTAAATAAATGTAAGAAGATAAGGGATTGGATAGTGTTCATCTATGTTGCATCCTAGTGTGTCTAATGCAATGGATAAACGGAGCAAAGATGTTTGCTATTCAGGAGTGTGTCTTCTTAGTTCTCTTCCACCTATGTGTACTAGGGCTTCTTGGACTTAGGAGTGCCTTTAAGCAACCAAAGTCCTAAGAGACATTTTATCAAACACTTTAGCTACACACTTTCCTACTATTCTTAAGAAGTCCATAGGATCTATGATTGTTACAAAGCTTTCAATCCCAACTCTAATCAAAAGACATGAAAGAGTCAAGAGCTCAATCTCTCATCTAGATTGGCCAAATCCAAACAAGATATCATCAAAACAACAATCAATAGACAAGAATAGAAATTCCAACAATCCAAGCAATTAAATAAAAAAGAAGACATAAGATCATCACACTAGCAACATATCTTCACACAATCCAAACCCTAGATTAAACTAGCCACTCATAATCAAGAATTCAAAGACAATAGCTAATTCAATCTAAGCACAAGATAATGAGAATAAAATAGATTAAGATGTAGTAGAGATCACCTAGTAATGAAATATAATGTTCTACAATCCAAGCTTGTTGTCTTTCTTACAAGGTGAAATTGCTAAGCTAAACTATCCTAAAAACTAAGAAATGAAAAAGGAATTTTCTAAAGATGAAAGAAGGAGGAACTCTCCCCCAAAATTGGAAAAAGGGAAGAACTCCCCTGAAATTCTATCAAGGGGTCTTAAATAGTCTCCCAAATTTCGCCCTATAAAATGTTCTCGCGTAGTGTCCCATCCACGCCTCCCACACGCGTGGTTGCGTGCGTGGTCGGCTACTGGAATTCTGTCATGCCACTCAACACGCGTGTGGGCTTCATTCCAGGTCCTTCGGGGCTCCAGACTTGCTTGGTTTGCTTCTCAAGCTCGTTCTTTATTCCTAATAGCTCCCGGGACCTCTGTACTGTCTCAAATCATGCCAAGGGTAGCTTCGTGTGCGGTTAACGAATTTAAAGCACAAATTCTCAGAGATTTATCATTTAAGGATACTGGAAACCCTATAAAGCACCATAGTTTATATTCAAATAATGGGAATCTTGGTAGCTTATCAGCTGTTCTCTTGGCACAAAGACTGGAACTGGCCGAGTAATCAAACAGCGTGCACGCGTGGAAGATCCGAGCTCGGCGGTGATGGAGAGCCAGACCTCGCGGGCAGTATTCTGGCCAACCGCGAGGTACATCACCTCGTTGAAGAGCAAGGAGATGAGGAGGGAGAGCATCGATTGATCCTATTGCACCCATGCTGCGTGGGCTGGGTTGGGCGCCATGGTGGCAGCAGCAGAGCTCGTGGCGGGAGCGGTGATAGTGGTGGCCGGCGGACACGGGCATTCACAGTCAATGAACCCGAGGAGACCTTGGCCGCTTAGGAAGGGGACCAACTGAGTACGACAAAAGAGAAAGTTGCGCGTGGTTATCTTAATATAAATGAAATGGTGCGCCGAAGAGAGGGGGTATGTAGGTGGCGGCCGGAGCCGCGGGAGTGGTGGCCGAAGCCGCAATATGGTTGGCGGTGTTGCTAGTGGCCATCAGAGAGGGTGTCAGGTTTGAGGAGAGAGAGAGAGTGTGTGGTGGGAGGTCCTTGAGCACTCATTATGGTGATACGTTAGGCGGCTGGCCTGCGCATAGCGCCTAGGCGTCGATTAATCAAGGCAGGATTTTTGCAACTCTGGTTGCACTTCACACTACACCTTCATTTGGTAAGAGCTTACATATGTTTAAGCCTCAATTGGGTTTGGAGAACCTATTATTTTTCGCTATGTTCATGCAGGTTTCCTTAAAGAAATTGCAAGGAGAGATTTCAAAAGTCCTGTAAACTATTTTCAGTTAGCCTTACCCTCTCCCTTTAGTCAAAATCTTTTCATTTTTACAAGGGTTTGGCCATGGGTGTGATTTTTGACAAATTTTACTATGGAAGGTGCTATTCGCTAATGTCTATATAGCATACTCCCTGCTAGCCTGAGTTAACATTGTATAACTGTTGCATATACTTTAATTTTTTTTTTAAAAGTGAAAATTTATATAGTATATATGGCGGTTAGACATATATAACTGCCGTATATACTATAATATATTTTAGAAAACATAACGTATATACGACGGTTATTGTATAACCACCTTATATACTCTAAATACTTAAAAAAAAAACTATATAGTATATACGGCAGTTAAATACATATAACCGCCATATATTTTATAAATATATAAAATAATTAAAAAATGGATGCCATCAGTTATTGCAACCCCAACGTACATACTCCGTCAGCACTTTCCAGGGAGTATAGTCCCTATCACAGCATTCTCCATCACGTTAGTATAATTCATAATACTTAGTAAAGAAATTTCAAAAATTTAAATTTTAGTCTTAATAAATTATTAAGTATTGATTAATTCTCAATGATAAAAAAAATGTCAAATATAATATTCAAATAATTTTAATGTAAATAAAAATACAAAAATATAATGAAAAAACGTCAACACATCCAATATATATATAGAATAAAAACACTCTACAACCTTAAAACAACAACAACAACAACAATAATAATGTTGTTGTTGTTTATTGTTGTTGTTAGTTGTTGTTACTGTTGCTGCTGTTATAAGAATCAGAGTGGGAGTGGGGTATTTTCATCCCCGCCCCCTTTCCCCAATTTTCCCACTCCCCATCTCCGTTGTAATGGGGAATGAACGAGAATCCTCATCAGGAACATGGGAAATTGTTATTCCTATTTTTTTTTTTGAGAAGGATTGTTATTCCTATTAATTATGTCTAATTTAATACTTGAGCAATATATAATAAGTCATTTATTATCTTTCTATTATAATTTGTGTCCATACAAAGAGATATGAACTTTTATTTTATATATTTATGTATTTTGAGAAAGATTTTGTGCAACTCAAATTTGTCAATGCAAAGCTCTTGAACCCTTTAAACTGTAGGCCATATGACTGGCCCCTGCTCAAATGAGCTATACATGTAGAAGAATATTTGCTATATCAATTATGTATATATTATTTCCAAACTATTAGTGAATCCTTTTAGGTAAATAGCTTTATATATGTATTCCTACCTTTTCTATTTATTTTACCGTTAAAGTCATTATGTATATATATGTTATGTATTCCTTAGTTCACAGCAAGTTAATATACAGAGTTAATATATTATTCTCTTTGCTCTCAATATATTATTCTCTTTCTGTATTCATGCGTACATAACCCAACTTACATGGTATCAAATGATTTAAATTGCTCACCAATGCTTCCTCTTTGTTGATTTCTTTTTTGCATTACATTCCAGTCTCCAAAGATGGCTACAATGCCACCTACAGATTCTCTCCATGCATCCAATAATTCGAACGAATCCACCATCAACACTGGTTATGGTTCAGCCATTCAACAACAACCTTCCATTGTCCCTTTCGATGCCGAAAATCCCTATTATCTCCACTCTTCTGATGGTACAGGCACCACGCTCGTTGGCAATGTTCTCACCGGCATTGATAACTATAATCCTTGGGCACGGGCAATGACAATGGCCCTTAAAGGGCGCAACAAATTTTGTTTTGTTGACGGATCCCTTCCCATGCCAGATGTTGCCCATCCTGATCATGCTAGTTGGCACCGAGTGAACAACATGGTGATGTCATGGATCCTCAATTCCATTCACTCGTCCCTAGCTAACACGGTCTTATATTCCACCGACGCTGCCTCCGCTTGGACAGATTTACAGGAACGATTTTCTACAGCGAATGGACCTCGCATCTACGAAATTGAAAAGCGTATATCAACCTTTTCCCAACGTGATGCATCCATAGCCGACTACCACAATCATTTGAGTGCACTTTGGGACGAATTAAACCAGTTGGTTCCTCCACCTAAATGTTCATGTTCTGCTCGCCATGAATATATTGCACAAATGGAGCGTCGCCGATTGATGCAATTTCTCATGGGCCTTCGAGACACTTTCGCTCAACCACGGAGCCAATTATTGCTTAATGTTAACCTTCCTACTGTTAATTAAAAATGCTTACTCATTGTTGCTTCAAGATGAATCACAACGTGTACAGAGTGAAGGTCATGAACATCCAGTGGATCATTCAGCTCTTCAGGCAGCTCGGATTGGCATTGATGCACCAGCCCCATTGCAATCTCATATATCCTCTATGCCTCAGTTTACTGCCGCTGCCAACCAATCTTCTACAAATAGGGCACATGCATCATCCTCCACATCTCGTCCAAGTAACCATCGACCACGACTTCGTTGTGCTCATTGTGGGATACTTGGTCATACGCAACAAGTTTGCTACAAGCTCCATGGATATCCTCCCGGACACAAATTCTACAAAAAAGGAAACACTAATAGCCAACCTATCACGGCGCAATCAACCTCACCTATTCCTTCCGAATCACTTCAACAATTAATCCAGTTGCTACAAGAGGTAAAGGAGCCTAAAGCAAACCTCGTTGGTAAGTCTCTAGCTTTAACTTCTATTTTCAATATTTCAAATGAATGGGTTATTGACACAGGTGCTACTGATCATGTTTGTTTCAATCTCTCAATTTTTACTGAATTGCCTAAATATAATAATATTGTAACCAATATATTTGTTCCTACTGGTAATGAAATTCCTGTATGTGGTATTGGACATGCTCGTATATCTTCGAATATTCATCTTACTGATGTTTTATATGTCCCTACATTTAAATTTAACTTGCTATCTGTGCAAAAATTGGCAAAAGAGTCAAATTGCATGCACTGTTATTTTCTTTCCTAATTATTGTGTGTTTCAGGACCTTTCAACGAAGATGGAGATTGGTCGGGGCCATGAACGCAATGGCTTATATTTCTTTAGTGATACACCGCAATCCACTGCATTAACCGCTATCACTCCTAGTACATGGCATTCTCATTTTGGTCATCCATCACATTCAGTTTTTTTTTAAACTTTTAATTTCTACACTAGGTTGTTATGATTTTAAAGATCCTTGTGATATTTGTCATATGTCCAAACAAACACGTTTATCTTTTCCTATAAGTCATACTTCAACTGATGCTTGTTTTGATTTAATTCATGTTGACATTTGGGGTAAGTATTCTACTCCTACCCGGACTGGACATCATTATTTTTTAACTATTGTTGATGATTATTCTAGAGCTACTTGGATTTTTATGATGAAATACAAATATGATGTTTTTTTGTTGCTTGTTCGTTTTTTAGCATATGTTAAGAATCATTTTAATGCATGCGTTAAAACTTTTAGTTCTGACAATGGTTCTGAGTTCACAAAAATTGATTTTCAAAATATCTTACTTCAATATGGAATTTTACAAAGATCCAGTTGTCCTAGCACACCCCAACAAAATGGGGTTGTTGAACGCAAGCACCGTCATCTTCTTAATGTGGCACGTGCTCTGCGTTTTCAAGCAGGACTACACCTTAAAGTTTGGGGCGATTGTGTTTTAACTGCTGCTTATCTTATCAATCGTACCCCTACTCCCGTCTTGCAAAATAAAACTCCTTTTGAAGTCTTGTTTGGACATTCTCCTGATTTTACCAACTTACGTGCTTTTGGTTGCCTATGTTATGCATCTACCATACAAAATCATCCTAATAAGTTTGATCCTAGAGCAAAGCGTTGCATTTTCCTTGGCTATCCTCAATGTCAAAAGGCCTATAGGCTATATGACCTTAACTCTCAAAATGTTTTTGTGAGTCGTGATGTTTTTTTTTTATGAGAATATTTTTCCATTTAAAGATGAACCTGTTTTAGCTACGCAATCAACTCTCAACCCCATATTGCCACTACCTATACCATCCATTGAAGCACACAACACCCCAATTACTACACACCTTAATGAACACACTATCCCTAGCACAAATGTACCTGCTATTCCAGAAACATCTTCCCCTGAAAGCAATCATTCCACACCTAACTCACCCATACATGCACAATCGTGCTCCAATTCTCCACCACCAACCTCGCTTCGACGATCTCAAAGGCAACATAAACCTCCCAGTTATCTTTCCAGCTGCATACAATCCTAGTCACATATGCTTTATCAATAACTTCACCAAAGAATTTGAGCCATCCTCTTTCTCTGCTGCACGGACTGACCCTAAATGGAAAAGAGCTATGGAAGATGAAATACGTGCTCTAGAAGCTAACAATACTTGGTCTTTAACAACTCTACCGCCTGGTAAATCTGCAATTGGATGTCGATGGGTTTATCGTATCAAATACAATCCTGATGGTTCTGTTGAGCGATACAAGGCCCGCTTGGTAGCAAAAGGATACTCTCAACTAGAAGGATTTGATTTCACCGATGTCTTTGCTCCTGTCACAAAGCTTGTCACAGTCCGTACAGTTCATAGCATCGCAGCCGTACGAGGATGGGCTACCCATCAACTTGACGTCTCTAATGCCTTCCTTCATGGAACACTTCATGAAGCAGTCTATATGCAAGTCCCTCCAGGTTTTAAGCGAAAGGGGGAGAATCTGGTTTGTCGTCTCCACAAATCTCTTTACGGGTTCAAACAAGCATCACGGTCATGGTTCACGACTTTTTCCACATCCCTCACCAATGCCGGCTTCGTACAATCTAAAGCAGATTATTCCATGTTTACTTATAAACGTGGAAAGTTTCTAACTATCCTACTTGTTTATGTTGACGATATTGTTATCACAGGTAATGACCCGACAATCATTACTATCCTCAAGCAGTACCTAGCGCACAAATTTCAACTCAAAGACTTGGGATCATTGAAGTACTTCCTTGGGATCGAAGTTGCACGTTCCTCTACTGGAATTTTTTTGAATCAAAGAAAATATGCACTTGAAATTCTCTCAGATACAGGAATGTTGGCTTGCAAACCTGCCTCAACTCCTATAGAGGTTAGTCAGCAACTCACTCCTGACACAGGTGAACTTCTTGCAGACCCTTCTACATATAGACGACTCGTTGGTCGCCTGCTCTACCGCACAGTCACTCGGCCAGACATCACTTATGCAGTTAATCTCCTTTCGAAATCCATGTCTGCACCACGTGATATGCATTGGCAAGCTGCGCTTAGGGTTGTACGTTATCTCAAAAGATCGCCAGATCTCGACATTTTGTTATCTACACATAGCTCTTTAAAGTTACATGCCTACTGTGATGCTTATTGGGCTTCATGTCCAACCACACGACGCTCAACTACGGGATATTGCACTTTTCTAGGAACAAGTCAACTATCTTGGCGAACAAAGAAGCAAACAACAATATCACGATCCTCTGCTGAAGCTGAATATCGTGCCATGGCCAATGCAGCAAGTGAAATCACTTGGCTTCAATTACTCCTTTCAGAATTAGATATACCAGTTCACCCTGCACATTTGCATTGTGACAATCAAGCGTCTCTCCACATTGCCAATAACCCCGTTTTTCATGAAAGGACTAAACATGTGGAAATCGACTGCCATTTCGTTCGAGAGAAAATCAACAACGGCACGCTACGCACTACTTTTGTTCCATCCAATCAACAACTAGCCGACATATTTACGAAGAGCCTCCTTCCTCAACCATTCGACGCCATCACTTCCAAGCTCATGTACCACCCTTGAGCTTGAGGGGGAGTGTAGAAGAATATTTGCTATATCAATTATGTATATATTATTTCCAAACTATTAGTGAATCCTTTTAGGTAAATAGCTTTATATATGTATTCCTACCTTTTCTATTTATTTTACCGTTAAAGTCATTATGTATATATATGTTATGTATTCCTTAGTTCACAGCAAGTTAATATACAGAGTTAATATATTATTCTCTTTGCTCTCAATATAATATTCTCTTTCTGTATTCATGCGTACATAACCCAACTTACAATACATTATCATGGCAACATCCGCACCGCAAAGAATTGTGAGCTCATTAATCTTCTTGAGCATCTCTCTCTTTCTTTTTTGGTAAGATGCTTTTTTTTTTGGATTGATTGACGATATATGCCAATCTTAATCTCCTTCCTGCCATGATTGGAAATGAGAGAATAGGTTGAAGTGCTCAAAATTTGTGGTTTTTTTATTCTATATCATGTACTAACTATTATGCAGAGATGATATATACTATATTTATATGACAAAAATTGGTTAATTTTTTTTTTTTTACAGATAATTAGATTATATTTTCTTTTATAGTAATGTTGGTTACAATCTGTCACAAGATAAATGTATTCCTTTTACGGCATGTGGTAGCTAGGTCAATTCTTAAAAATAATAAATATACATATTTTAATGCAACGTTTTGATTTAAACATTAAAAAATAAATTTGAAAGATAAAAAAAAACATGGGAAATTGTCATTCCTATTAATTGTGTCTCATTTAATACTTGAGCAATATATAATATGTCATTTATTATCTTTCTATTATAATTTGTGTCCATGCAAAGAGATATGAACTTTTATTTATATAATTTTGTATTTTGAGAAAGATTTTGTGCAACTAAAATTTGTCAATGCAAAGCAAAGCTCTTGAACCCTTTCAACTGTAGGAGGCCATATGACTGGCCCTTGCTAAAATGAACTATAGATTATCATGGAAACATCCACACTGCAAAGAATGATGAGCTCATCATTAATCTTCTTGGGAATCCATCTCTTTCTTTTCTGGTAGGATGCTTTTCTTTTGGATTGATTGACGATATATGTCAATCTTAATCTCTTTCTTGCCATGGTTGGAAATGAGAGAATAGGTTGAAGTGCTCAAAATTTGTGATTTTTTATTCTATATGATGTGCTGACTATTATGTCTGGTGATATGATATTTATAGGTCCTCAAATGACCAAAATTGGTTAAAATTTTTTTTTTTACAGATAATTAGATTATATTTTCTTTTATAGTAATGTTCGTTACAACCTGTCACAAGATTTTTTTCCTAATATTCATTATACGACTTATTAAGGTTACTTTATTAAATTTTTACTATTTAATGAATAAGTGAATTCTATATTGAGAGTGATGCAATTTCTTGATGTGTAATTACTGATTTTCATTTTTTTAGTTGGTTAGTAAATTTATTCCTTTTACCGCATGTGGTAGCTAGGTTAATTCTTAAAATTAATAAATATAAATATTTTAATGCAATGTTTGGATTTAAACATTAGAAAATAAATTTGGAAGCTAAAAAAACACATGGAAAATTGTCATTCATATTAATTGTGTCTAATTTAATACTTTAGCAATAGATATATCATTTATTATCTTTCTGTTACAATTTGTGTCAATGCAAAGAGATATGAACTTTGATTTTATATATTTATGGATTTTGGGAAGGATTTTGTGCAGCTCAAATTTGTCAATGCAAAGAGATATAAACCTTGATTTTTTTATATTTATGTATTTTGAGAAGGATTTTCTGCAGGCAACTCAACTTTATTAATTGAACTAG
>NXFB01000163.1:90828-101365 GCA_002525835.2 Ipomoea batatas | reverse complement strand
ATGTATTTCTTTAATTTAGAATTATGTGTCTACAATACCTTTATTTGAAAAAATTATTCATTATCAAAAAATTAAATTAAATAAGAGAAATAATTTCATTAGTTATATTGTCTTTATTTTCTCTCATGCAAAGATTCTTTACATTCAAATTTATCAATTGATATTCATCATTACATTGTCCATTATCTTATTTTTACAATATCTTGTAATTAAATATCAAAGTTATAGTACAAAATAATGTTATATATTTATTTACCAAGTATTTTATTAATACTATGAAGAAAAAAAATTAAAATAATTTGAAGCTAATTATATTAACTATTTGGGGATTGGTTGACAAAGAGAGTACTCAAATAACCCAACAAATTGAAGCGGAATCGCTCTATTTTACTCTTATTGAATTAAATAAATTAGTAGTTACACCAAAAAATTATACATATGTATTTCTTTAATACCATGAAAAAAATAAAAAGGAATAGTTTGAAACCAATCATATTAACTACTTGGAAGATTTGTTGACAATGAAAGTACTCAAATAACCCATTACCCAGCAAATTGAAGCGAGAAACTACTTTTTAATATCTTTGGAATATATCATATTTTAAATTTTCAAATTTTTATTAATTTATTTAATCTTTTTTCTTAAACTAGGGATTTCTTTATCCACAATAACTCATTCAACAATAATGGTTGAACCAAATGAACCCCAAGCAGAACACCTAAAGGAAAGTCCATAGCTCCTATATTATAATCTCATTGCATGACGTTGTCATCTATGCTACCAACAATAACCGAACTGCAAATAACACACTACCAACAAAATGGAAGAGAACAAATAGTAAAGATGAAGACAATGACAATGTTACTCAAAAGAGAATTAAGAAAACTTAGAAAAATTCAAATGAAAAGTAGTATTTATTTAGACTATCATTTTTAGACCAAATATTTAGACTATCGATTTTACAAGGTTGCAAACATTTATTTTAATAATAATTATGATGAATATTCGATATTATCTTGGATTCATATACTTTGAGTTAGATATTTAAATAAAAAAAATTCGACATTCAATTACCCATGTATAAACTTCTCCTATATAATCTTCCATTGATATACTTTCAAATATTTATTTAAATATAAACATTGGGCATTAACCCATACGCGCAATGCGCGTATAAAACTAGTATACATATATACATTGGCTTAGGATAATTGGTAGGCTTAGGTATTAAAATCATTTGGGTACATATACATATAATAGGAATTATATATTATGGATTTGGGATAGTTGGGTAGTAAAATAATAATAAGTTATATAAAAATATATTAACCCGAGCCCAGTCTAAAATAATTAGGTTTTAGAAACATCTTACTACAATAATTAATATTAAGAAAAAATTCTTTTATTTAAATATTTATATTTAATAATAATAATATAGGGAAAATACGGCGTGTCACACTCTACCTCCCCCCCTAAAAGGAGCTTCGTCCTCAAAGCTCACAATCAGTTTGGAGATAAAGGGTAAAAACTGAGACGGTAGAAGATAGAGGGAAAAATATTTATAGTATATACGCTTAGTTTTGAAAAATTTTGGTCCAATAGGAAAATGAGAATGAAGAGTTTAAGTTATGAACTCGAGGGCAATGTTGGTTAAGAATAGAAATAAGATCATCAAGGCTACAACTTAAGATATAAGGTTGTCACCTCACACAGAATCATTTCAAAGATGAAAAAAAAATTAAAGAACGAGGTTTGAAAAGGGTAGAAAGAATTTCTCAACAAAGGGTATTTGGTTATTCAAGGAAAAGAGAGGAATTCGACTTCAAGAGGAATAAGGAATTTCTCAACTTCAAGTGATATCTTCGGTTAGTGATTCGATCACAACACTTTGACCAATTGACGGTTCTTGTCTTTGCTTCTCACGCGTCTCAAATACAAAATTCTTATCAGTTTTACTTCATAAGCTAAAGCGTAATTCACTTTTACTATCGCAGGAGGCATTACATGCGACGAATCACAAGTATCCTTCTTCAATACGCTCTAAATTCTGGTCCAGCTTGGTTGACAAAGCCAACCTATAAGTCACTTACCTTAGACCTCACAAGAAACCCTTAGTCACGAATCCTCAAAGACGTAGAAGAATCCCATTATAGCTCCAAGTACCTCGATGATGCAGTCTTCAATCAACTAGAGTCGGATCTAGTTTCCTTCGATTCAAGAACGAGTCCACGAACCTAAATCTAAGGTTGAAGAAAGGAAGATTGATTCAAGTCCACGAATCAATTTGCTAGTCGAGTCCACAAACTAGCTACTTATTGAGTCCACAATTAGCCATAAGGTTTCTTACACAAGTGTAAATAAAAACTTAAGAACTTTATTGAATGAAAGCGTTGATTAAAACTATTATGGATGTACCCTATTTATAGGTGCAGAGGCAGCATTGGTGTAATACATGGTTAATTTCGCTAAAATTATTTTGATACTAATGCCTTCAAAAAAGAAATATTTTTTTTGAGAGCTCAAAAAAGAAATATTTATTTTATATAATCCATAATTACACTAGCTTGTTATTAAATTATTATATTTTGACCCAAAATGATTTTGATATTAGTTTAAGACTACTGACTCTGTTACAATGCAATATCTATTCATAACTACTTTCTCAACCTATATCAACTGAGGCTCAAACTCACCCCCTACCATATGAGAGTGCAACCGAGTGCCACTAGATCACAAGGTCTCTGGCACGTTACAAATATTATTATTATTATTATCTTAATTCCCCTAATCTTGTTACTATTTTTACTCCTATCTTTATGCACGAACATAGTCCTTCGTTTCCAAAATTATTTTACTAAATATTATATTGGTAATACTTCCCTACTTAGAATTTTTATACATGGTTACATATAATTTAATCCTATTATATATACTAGTATTTTCGTCGTGCGATGCACGGAATGAATTTGTTATAATATATTAAAAATATTTGGATTAATATATAATTATTTAAATTAGATCATCAAATATTATATAGTGTAATTGAAGATATGTTTTGGATCATTTATATTTTTTGATGTTATCATTGCTTGAGTTTGAACAAATAATTGCTCAAATTAATAGCTAATGTGTAGATTTACACATGCGGTGTTATAACTTGAGTTTAAACATGTCTTTGGGAAAATCAGAATCATCTTAATCCGTAACGCTAATCAAAGTGTCATTATTCGTTTTCATAATGTACTTTTGCTCGCACGATTTAAACTTCATGTGAGAGGTTTGCACAAAAAAATTGTGAATATTATAGATTTTCCCTTCCTTCAAGAGTTTGTTGAATTGTTTGACAAATTCTTTAGAAATTTGTAAATGGATACAAATTCCCCGAGGGAATCACCCATAAATATTAATATTAATATTAATTAATAAATAAATATTATAAATTTTATATTTTTTCTATCATGAATATACTAAAAAATAGTAATAATTCATTATGTGATTATATTCTGTGGATAACAAATCCATTATGTGATTATATTCTATGATGTATACTGAAGTTTGATTGTCTAATATACAACATACAACATAAAGTAAAAATTCAGTATTCTAAATAAGTCATTTAACTAATATACTATGAGTATGAGTCTAAATTATAGTTAAGTCTAAACTATAGTATTAATCCAATATTAATAAATAAACAATATAAATTTATATTCTATGAGTAACAAATTCATTTTGTGATTATATTTTGTGGATAGCAAATCCATTATGTGATTAAATTTTGTGATGTATATTGAAGTATGATTGTCTAACATACAACATAAATTCAGTATTCTGAAATAAAGCATTCAACCAATATAGTATGAGTATGAGTCTAAATTATAGTATGAGTTTAAACTATAGTATTAGTCTAATATTTTTAAAATTCAATGCTGTAAAAAAAGTGTATAAATGCAATATGTACCTTTTGAGTCATGGAATAAGCATGCCAATGTTTGTTGGTTGATTGCAACACGTTGATATTCCTTGGCCAAATAATAACGCATCAACCGGAGCCTTATAGATCTTTTCCTTGTCCTGAGGAACGTAATTTGACTCCATTACTAAGCAATAAAGAGAAAGATGAGAAATTATAGAGAACAATAAAAAATATATAATGATAGAATATCAGTCAATTAGTGATCTTTTTATATATAATGGTAGAATATCAATCAATTAAAATATTAGATGCAGTGATATTTTTATCTAATTTTCGTTCTATTTTTAATTGATGATGTATAATATTATTATTGAAATATTTTCGTTTCATTTTTAATTTCCGTTCCATTTTTAATTTACCTTTAATATTGTTTAAAATATGCATTTACTATTGATGATGTAGAATTGTCATTGAAATATTTCCATTCCTTTTTTGATTAAAATGCAATGATCTGACCATTTCCTTTTTCATTTTAGTCAATTATGGATATTTTTTTTATTTGTAGTCAATTATTAATATTCATTTCCTTTTATATATTCAGTTAATTAGTAATATCAGATTCAAATTTTGAGTACGATAGTTACGTGTAAAGATATTAAAATTTTGAGTACGGTAGTTACGTGTAAAGATATTGAAATATCGTGTCATATTTGGTGTATGATATGCTAATTGGAATAAAGGCTATAGACGTAAATTAATTAAATGAATTATTTTTATAAAGGTTATAGATATAGGTGTAAAGTCATATGAGTTACTTGGATGCATGTAAATATTTTTTATGTAAGATATAAGATTTGAAGGTTCGTTAGGGTTACATATATATTTTGTCTCGGAGGATAATGGTGATACTTGGAGGTTTTGAACACTCCTTTTTGGTTACTATTATTAATGTGAGAGCTGAGATCTCTTTATTTTGTTTTGGTCACCGGTTCGTGGATTCGTCCGATTGGTTTGGATTCGGTTTTGACCACTGGTTCGTAGATTCGTCCGTTTGGTTTTGGATTTGGTATTGGTTTGGAAGTTTGAAACTTTCCATTTGGATCCTGTGATACCCTGGTTATTTTTTAATATTTTGATAAAAATATTAATTATTTTTAGGATAAGTTATTTTTATTATATGGTTCATATTATACTAGCTTATTAATAAATTATATTTATATGACCAAAAATTATTTTGAGAGTATTGTACTAAATTATATTAGTACAATACTCTCAAAATAATTTTTGGGTCATATAAATATAATTTAATAATTCTGAGTATTATAGTTTCCTAATTCCATTATGGTATGAATATTATATAGAGCCCAATATTATATTCCTATTTCTAATATACATTAAACGGTTATACATACATATATGTTCATGTTCTTCCTAATCTTAAATTCTACGACATTGTCATAATCCTAGAATGTAGACGTATACAGTATTATAGGGCCACACACACCATCTCACGAATCCTTATTTGTGAGACGGGTCGGGTCGGGTGGAATCAATATGCAAATGTCATACTTATATGCTCAAATATAATACTAATCAAGAATACAATTTTTGTTACTTATAAGAGAAAAAGTAACACATTTTTCATAATAAGTAATGTTGACAAGTGCCCCTTACTTATAAGTGAAAATATAATACTTTTGAGGGAAAATGTAATACTTCTAAATCGAAATGTAAAAGTATTGTATTTTTTCCTTAAAAGTTTTATATTTACTCAAGTAACAAAAATTTTATTCCTGATTAGTATTACATAAAATAAGTTAATATTACATTCATACAACTTTAACCAAATACACCAACGAATATTACATTCTCTTAATTTCACATAACTTTGATGGAGATAATCCTATTATCTAGGATAATCCAAGATTCCGTAAAATAAACGATCTAATTATATTCGTAATTATTTTATAACCTATTTTTATTAGATCTGATTTGTCTCACAGATTAAGAATCACGAGATAATCTTAAACAGACCAACCCTGTATATAAACTCTCACGATGCACTTTTTATTGATTTGGTGGAACAAAAAGAAGAATAAAAAAAAAATAGCATCCCTTTGATAGTTTGATATATCATGGATGTATTCTCGCGTTCTGAGAATTAAAAAAGGAATTAAAAAAATAGCATCCCTTTGATATATCATGGATGTATTTCGCAGGCGCAAACAATGTTTTCTGACGACGCGTACAAAAAAAAAACAAAAGAGAATTAAAAATAAAATATTAATAATTTATTGACTGGCGCTGATAATCGATAAGCACAACTGTACAAGCGCTTTCAGACGCGGAGTCATCCAAAGCCAGCGGGCAAAATGTCCCCCATTGTGCCACGTGGCGCAAAGATGCTGTCGAGCTGAGCTGTCCTCACAGGTAACAGCACGTAGCGAGGGGAAAGCATCAAAGCATTGAAACGTAGCAGGCATGTGATTGGCTGCTCCGGTGCGCTGACGTCGGCTGTCGCTGTTAGTGGAGCTTTCCTCTCCCTACCGGACACCATAAAAGAAGTGGGTGTAGTGATGGCCTAATCACTTCGTGACATGCCTTGATTAAAGTGTTCTAATACAGTAATACTTCACCATTTCTTTTCCTCGTAATCACAATTTTGCCATTGCATTGTTGGCTTATGCAAACTCTACTAGTCCACTCCACCGCAGGGTGATAAATATTGTGGAAATATGAGATATATTTTTTATAAGAGTTAATTCCATCATTGGTCCTCCGACTATTATGATTTTTCACAATTAGTCTTTGATTTTTAATTTAGACAATTTAGATACTTGACTATCAAAATATTTGAAATGTCGGTCCATCCGTCACAAGCTGGTTAAGTGGACGTTTAATGGAGGGGTAAAACAGTATTTTAACATGCAATGCATATAATACCTCGTCATTTTCTACCTAATCGTTCTAATCGGCTAATGGAGCTTAAATTGGAGGAGAGAGGTCTGTACTTGATCCATCTCTTGCTCACCTATGCCGGCCACGTGACCGGCGGCAGGCGGCAGCCTAGAGAACTCGACATAGCCCTAGACCAGATTCCCCCCCCCCCCGACTGCACTCGACAACGACACCATGCCGCGCATCACCTGCTACTTCACCCAGGCCCTCGCCAATAGAGTGCTTCGAACTCTGTCCGCTATTTATGTAACACCCCCAACTTTAAGGCAATTTAACCTTAAAATTCAACCAAAAGATAATAAATTAAACTCTAGTCACAGCGGAAGCAAATATTCAAATCTCTAGGGTGTTACGCCACATCTAACTTATACTAAGCTAGATGCTAAGGCTATGTCCACAACTAAAATCCATTCAAATCTCTAGGGTGTTATGCCACATCTAACTTATGCTAAGGCTGTCTCAACAAAAACACACAAACTAACTATAAGAGAGGGATGTAGAACTACTGGGATGCTAAATGTTCTCATGACGGTTCTACTCCATACCTGAAATCATAAGTTAACATAATTAGCGAATATTGCTAAGTAAAACCCCACTCCAACACGTAAAGCTACAATATATACTCACCCACTAGCTAACACTAAAGATTGTTTTAAAAAGATTCATGCTCCACCATAATAGAGATAACGAGAATGTCACAAGAAGGGTTGACAGACCACAATGAAGCACAAGCTTGATATTTCTCTCAAAGGACGTCATAATAAGTTGTAATCACAATAGGTAATGAGGAGAGTATAGATAATCAAATAGAAATCAAGAGAGGTTTAATCCACAATATACATATATATATATATATATATATATATATATATATCAATCCTCCACATAATCCACCAAAGAGCCAATCAAGACATAATCAATATAAGTACAATCCACCAAATGTAATAGTGAAATCCGCGTGGAGGGCTCCAATCCACAAACAATACCACGTAAATCAATATCCACAATAAGTATATTTCTTGGATTATCTTCTGTTATGCTTTGATTCTTGAGTAGATCCTTGTGTATTCTTGGACTATACTTGGTTATTTTGAATTCTTGGTGTGTCTATTATGATTATAAGGGATTTCATGCATTTTATTGATCTTTGGAAGTATATTCTGGTCATATTCTAAGCTAATGTTGAGCTACTGCTTCATTCCTGAAATGTGTTTTGAGTCTGAGAATCTATATCTTTTGTTGTTCTTGCGGTACACTTTGGCGGTACAGTCCATACCGTCGAAGAGGTCCATTAGTTGTGTAGAGGTAGGAGTTGGCGGTGCATGGTGGCCATTTAGCCTGGCCCGTTAGTTCTTGTGGTACGTTTCGGCGGTGCAGAGCAGCCCGTTGGCTTGTACCGTTAGTTATAGTCTATTCCTGTTCCAGTGTGTATTTTTTATGTCCAGTGCTTTGTTATTCTACCTTTGATTCAAGAGATTTCTTCTGAGAGTTATGTGGAGTATTATACCTTGATTATTGAGTATTGATCTATCATACTTGACCCTCTATATTGAAGTGTCTGTTGAGTATTATTGGTCTGATCCTTTGGGTAATATTCTGAGAGTATTGGTTCTGTTGTTCATTCCTTGAGTATGTATATATCTTTATATGAGTATTTCCATTGGTATTGGATATGAGTTTGGTTTATATTGTGATCCTTGGATTCTTGAGAATGATTCCTTGAATTCCATACTATTGTGTGAAACCCTTGGATTGGAGGTTATTGAGCTTTGGCTCTTATGGTTTGGAGGCTATATATTTGAGCTTCGGCTCTTTATATGATACTATGATATGTGAACTTTATATTGTGGAATGGTGGTTTATTGGTTTGGAGGTCTATGGATAAGAGGTTGTGAGCTTCGGCTCCGTTTGGTGTTGTAGTTGCCTGGTGTTTCGGATGGACTAGTGACCTGGATGGACTGGTGTGTCAGTTGGGTTGATGTGAAGGTTGGAATTGAACCTAAAGCCCTGTATTATGTATGTACATTGATATGTATCTCCTTATGCATGAGTATTTGGATCTATTGGTTGGATTGTTACGCTTATTCCTTATATTGTTGAGGTTGTACCTTTGTCTTGAGTACTTGGCTATTGAGTTCTTGTCTTATGGTATTTGGAGTAGTTCCTTTGATATTGAGTTTTATTGAGGAGTCTTTGGTTTACATCTTATTCAGCTTATTATTGTTAAGTCTTTTGGTATTTGATAAATGATGGTTTCGTTGACATATATTCTATATGCGTGGCGTAAAACCTATTTTCACTACTAATGTATACTATTGTACCTTTACGAGTGAGAATGAGGTTTTACTTAACATTTCTTTGCTAATGTTTTATAATGATTTCCATGTATGCAGTAGGACCAGCTTGTGAGTGCGCTAGTGCATTAGTCCTACCCTCTTTTATGCACTATTGCAAGAGGCGCTAGGCGTCCCTAGACCGAGGTGAATTTCTCCGTAGGCGGCCGACTCAGCCGAATTTGGCCGAGTAAACTCGCCCAATTCAGTAGAGTTAGCCGAGTTAACTGAAGTGTGTCGACTTTGTTAATTTTTTTTATTATATTTATATATATTTAAATTTTTTTATTTATATAAGTAAGAGAAGATATATAGGATTGCCCAGGCTAAAGGTAAGGAAACTGCACTATATCATCATAACCATCAACTTAATATGCATTTTTATAGCATCGACAAAAGGAGTAGCTAAACTAGCTACCAAAAGTACCAAGGTTTTAATTACAACCCATAAAAAGAGTTAAGCTAGACCCGACGTTACTAGTCATTCCAGAACCGACATAGCTACAAAAGATATATATACACAAAAGATCAAACTTGACTTCCCACCCTAGAGACTACCTAGTCTAACGAGTGGTACACCAGGCCAGTGTAGGTACCCCAAACGACGTGCCACTCACCCTCAAACCAGGTGATGTGGTCTAGAAACTTGCAAGTATTGATATACATCATCCACTCCTCATGATAATTTGGGGGACTCGGGTCCCACGGTAGGGATAGCGAACAACAAACTCGAGGGGATCACTATCGGGTACAACCTCTATGGGATAGAACCCATAACTAGCCTGGATGACGTCAAAAGGACACAACGGTTCGACAGGGGTAGGGGACCAAACCGGTACCACTGGTGAGACAGCAGTGGGAGCAGGATCGGGAGTACAAGTCAGCACTGGAGGATCTGGTGCATAGCCGGGGGCGTACGAGTCACCATCAAGTATGTACTGGGCATAGTCATCGTAATCTAGTACCGGGAACTCGAACTCCGATGGATCGGAGTCCGCTGGGCTGCATGAGCCCACACTAGATTCCATCTGATAAAGGACACAATGAAGTGTAGTTAGCACGACGGCTAAGTAAGGAAATCCATTGTCACTCGAAAGTAAACAAAGGTTTCAAAAACAACATAATACTTAGAAACTATAAACTTTACCCATCAGTTGCAATCTACCTGCAATCAGATTATCAACAAAAGAAAGTATAGCATAGTATATGAGTGACATCAGCATATAATACTTTCATTTCCGAGAATTTCATCATTTAACTCAAAATAATGAGTTCAACAACACACACACTTTACTGTTAAGAACTCATGACATTTTATTCTGCAATCTA
>NXFB01000163.1:76571-88118 GCA_002525835.2 Ipomoea batatas | reverse complement strand
TCTTTCCTTACCTCGAAGTTCAAACCCGAGATGAACTTCTCAATCTTGCTAGCCTCATCGGGTACTAGAACAGGCGCGAATCGAGCCAACTCTAGAAAGGTATTATGATACTCTTCTACCGACAATGACCCTTGTCTCAGATGTAGGAACTCCTCATGCATAGCAGACTTCACATGAGCTGGGTAGAAACGAGTACGCATTCGATCCTTAAATATAGCCCATCCTAAGCCAGGCTCCTAACGAAATGCCTGCCCATCACAGGTCTACCAAATGTTGGCTTCTTGACGCAAGTAGAATGCTGCCAAGTCCACACAACACCCTTCAGGATAATTCAAGGCTTCAAAGATCTTATCAAACGTCCTGAACCAATCTTCCAGCATGATTGGGTCTTCCTGCCCCTCGAAGATAGGCTGGCGATGCCTCGCCACCTGCCCAGCAAGATTCTGCTTTCCCCAATGATTGTTGAGCAAAACATCCCCCAAAGTCTGCGTAAGCTGGGTCAACTGCTGGACGTTTTGTGCTAGCTGCTCATTTGACGGCGGTTCAGGCGTTCATGGTCAACTACTTCTACGTAAAATTCACAAGAGAGATGTGCGTGGATCTTGAACATACCCATGATCTGGCATTCATGGATGGTAGAAGATCCTAAAAATTAAGGAAGCTAAAATTAAGCGAATGAACAGATGTTACCTTCTTTCGAATGATCTTCCAACAGCGCCCTGCAAACAATTCTCATTCGTAATTTCTTCAAAATCCATTGGCGAAACCATCTACTTCCTCAACCCCTCCAGGACGGTGGTGGCCTACAATATCTCCTAAAAATGGTTCGTTGAGTACCCTAGTCTGCTCCTTTTCTATCGCGAATACTGATGTGGAGGCACATCAACTCATCAAATGATCAAAGGCTTCTAGCCATAGGCCTTGGACTTTTTGCAATAATTAATGCCACCTCTATACATTGATAGAAGAATTAGCACAGAGCCTGATCCCGATGAAGAAATTGTCAGCATCTCTTCCTACTTGATCTTGATCATGATCATGGTCGTTGGGATAACTCGTGGCTTGAAAAGATTCTCGTCGTATAGGAGGGTGGTGGTCATAGGAGTAGATTTTTTTTCCGTCTGTAAAGGCCTCCACTCCCTTGTAGTATCTATAAATGAATTAATGTTGCGTTTTCTTTTACAGCTGATGTTTAAAACGTTAAAAACCTTTCAAATTACGTATAAAAATGGTGTTTTGTCTTGAATATTTGCAATAATCATTTTCTAAATTCCTTAATTCCTAATTGATAGACATACTTAAAAATTACTTACAAATATCTCATCTAAGCATTGGTTGAGCTGATAGATGATACTTGTAATGGGGTTGGTGTTTCTTTCAGCGCCTTGTGTGATTCGTATTTGAATATATTACTTGGCATTATTCCACCACTTGGAGGCGGTGTATGCACCTGAGCGACTTGGAATTAAGCGCTCACCCGAATGGTAGATCTATACGAGCCAGAGTTACTTTTCTGTGAAAGAGGTGCGCCCCTTCGACCAGTGGAACAAGAAAGGTCGGCCGATTCGCGCCGGTCTCCAATTCAAGTGGGGTCGAGAAGCCCGCGTCGATCGACTTTCAATAGGTTGGCAAATTAAGACGTGTCGGGCGATGGAAATCTGAATGCACATGAAGCGCCAAGGGAAGTCACTCCCAATGAGCCTAGAAATAGGCGAGAGCGAAGGTATGAAGATGTTTAAAGACAGATCGAAGAACACTTAGTTCATGAGAGTAGTGGACAGTCCCCGACTGGACAGGGTGAAGGCCGAATGAGGTCGTCGCATTGGCTAGGCAGATTCAGGATCTGCAAGACCAAGTGAATGGGAGGTCGAATAATGCTCGGGCTTTCCTACGGGCCTGGCCATTCTCTCAAGAAATTATGGCTTACCGGACCCAGGCGAAGTTCAAGTTACTTGAGAATTTAACATATAACGGGACGGGTGATCCCAAGGAGCATCTGATTAGTTTTCAAGCTCGGATGCAAATACATGGAGCCGAAGACCCTCTGATGTGCAAAGCCTTCCTAACTACATTAGTCGGTGGGGCACAAAGGTGGTGCATGAAGTTGCCCGAGCATTTAGTGAGCAGTTTTGGACAGTTGGCCAAACTTTTCATAACCAATTATGCCGCCAATTTGCATCCTAAGAAAAACTTAATGTATCTGTCTAGAATCAAGCAGGATCCTAACGAGCCTCTTCGGTCGATCCTAGCTAAATGGCAAAAGGATGTTCAAGCGGTCGATGACCTAGATGATAACACAATGGGGATCCTGTTCATAGAGAACTTGAGGTTAGGAAAACTGTATACTAACCTCCATACCAATTGGCCGACCTCATACGCTCAGGCTATCCAAAGAGCCATCCGGCATGCTGATGCTGAGGACGCAATCAAGCAGAAAAGAATCCAAGAAGGAAGGTCATCTCGACCTAAAAGGCCTCGCGCAAAGGAACCGCGTCTGGGAAAGTTTGATAAGAGTCGGCTAGGCCACCAAGAGACTGGTCGGAACCCTGAAAGATCGGGTGTCCCGTCGTTTCACCAACAGCCGGTCGCGGTGCAAGAAATTCAGGCTCAACCTCCGCCACAGGAGGTATGACCAACTAATACGCCCCAAGCCGCCGGCCAGAGTTCAGGGCTGGCAAATATTGTCGGTTGCATCGATTGACCACTCATTCAACTGAAGAGTGCGCCTTCTTGAGGAATGAAATGGAGGCTATCATCCAAAGAAGTCCGTTGACTCCTCCCAACCAGTGGTGTCAAGGTCTGCCATGGCAGCGCGAGAACCCGAACTAGTTTGAGGAGGGTAACCGTGATAAAGGAAAGCAACCTGCCTCGGGGCAAGAGGAAGATAAGTGGAAGCATAAAAATGTAATTCATATGATCGTTGGAGGTCCTGAGGGAGGCGACTCGACCGGATCAAGGAAAGCTTGCGCTCGACAGCTATACGTTAGAGTTATTTATGGGCGAGAAGCTAGCGTAAAAAAGGTATGCCGTGAACCCATTATTTTTATAGATGATGATCTACCCTTAGGGGATAGACCTCACCGGGATGCCTTGGTCATAGCTATGGACATAGTCGGCACCGTCATAAGACAGGTATTGGTTGATACGGGTAGTAGTGTCAATGTGCTATATTTAGGTACTTTCAATAAGTTTGGACTGGCTAGAGATGTTCTTAGGTCGATCATGACTCCCTTGGCGGGGTTCACGGGCGACTCAATTGAGGTTGAGGCTTCCATAAAGTTGTTGGTCGAGTTGGGTTCTTACCGTAATGTTACAATCATGGAGATGGAGTTCGTGGTCGTTTAGTTGGAATATTCTCACAACGCAATCCTGGGAAGACCAGGATTAGAAGATATGGGAGCCTTGATATCTTTGCAACATTTGTGTATGAAGTTCTGGGCACCCACAGGAGTCGGGGTGGTGCGGAGTGATCAGAAAGTAGCTCGTGACTGTTACTTGCAATCCTATAGCAGGATAGGAAAGTTGGACCTGCGGATTCATACCATCACTAAGAAGGAGGACATGAGGGAACGTACTTTGGAATGACCCGAGTCGGCGGTCGAGTTAAAGGAGGTGAAGATCGATCCAGCCCACCCTGAAAGACGGGCGAGGATCGGGAATGGCTTCCTAGAGACTGTCAAAGAGTCAGTTGTGCAAGTGTTGAGGAAATATAAGAAAATGTTTACATGGGGACCTGAAGATATGTCGGGGGTAGACCGATCTATAATCACTCATCAGTTAGCGGTAGATTCGACTTACCGACACCTGTAGTCCAGAAGAAAAGACATCTCTCGACGGATCTCCGGGAGTTTGTGAAGAAGGAAATTGACGCATTGCTGGCCGCTGGACACATCCGAGAAGTTAAGTATCATATGTGGTTGGCCAATGTGGTATTGGTCCCAAAGCCGCCTGCGTGGAGGATGTGTGTTGATTAAAGCCTGCCCTAAGGATCCGTTTCCGTTGCCGAGGATCGATCAAATGGTTGATGACACAGGTGGATGTGCCTTACTGAGTTTCATGGATGCCTTTAGGGGTTATCATCAGAATTTCATGCATGCGCCTGATGAAGAAAAAAACCGCCTTTGTGACTCCGAACGTGGTATACTACTACTGAGTCATGCTTTTCGGCCTAGAAAATTCTGGTGCGACCTATACCAGAATGATGTCTCAGTTATTCAAAGACTTGTTGGGCAAGTCCATGGCTGCTTATGTTAATGATATGTTGGTGAAAAGCCTCAAAGAATAAAGTCATGCGGACGACCTTGCTGCTAGCTTCCGAGTTACAGAAGAACAAAATCTGAGATTGAATGCCAAGAAGTGTGCTTTTGCTGTACAAGGGGGAAAGTTCCTGGGTTGCATGGTAACTTAGAGAGAGATTGAGCCAAACCCTAAAAAGGTTAGGGTCGTCTTTGATATGCAGCCACCTAAGACTATTAAAAAGTTGCAGCGCCTTACAGGTCGGTTGGCAGCACTGAGACGATTCCTATCTAAATCAGCTGACCGTTCCTTACCTTTCTTTGATGCTTTGAAAGCTAGGGAAGGATTTGTCTGGTCGGAGGAGTGTCAAACCGCTTCCGAGAGACTTAAGACATATCTGCTTTCCCTTCCACTATTGTCCAAATCAGTGGAGGGCAAGATATTGTTTCTTTATTTGGCCACCTCTCACCGAGCTGTTAGCTCGGTACTTGTTCGAGAGGAAGACAAAGTTCAACATCCAATATACTATGTCAGCAGGGCTTTGAAGGTTGCCGAAGTTCGTTACTCGCCACTTGAAAAAGTGGTCTATGCATTGATGATCACGGTCAGGAAGCTGGTCCCTTATTTTCAAGCTCACCCTATCCGAGTATTAACAGATCAACCGTTGGCTGGAGTGCTCAGAAACCTGACCTCTTCCGGTCGGTTATTCAAGTGGGCAGTAGAGCTTACCCAATATGGAATCGAATACCAACCACGCCCCGCCATTAAAGCCCAAGTATTGGCTGACTTTAAAGTCGAGTGCACGGCTCAAGATTCAAAGGAAGACTCTGTGACCATTCCCGAGTCTGATGGATGGTGGGAAATACATGCTGATGGTGCATCAAGTCAAAAGCATCATGGGGGGAGTAATGCAAACTACCCCAGAAGGATTTCGACTATACTATGCTTTGGAATACCAGTTCAAAAATTCTAACAATGAAGCTGTGCATGAGGCCATTCTCGGCGGATTACGAGTGGCTAAAACCTTAGGAGCCGAGAAACTTCACAATCGGACTGACTCATGTCTGGTAGTCGGATAGGTGAAATGATCTTATTTGACTAAAGGAGAAAGAATGAGGCAGTACAAGGAAACGACTAAGGGACTCCTAAAGGAGTTTTAAGCCTATGAGATCGACCATGTTCCTAGAGCGAAAAACTCGGAAGCAAATGTTCTGTCTAAAATAAAGTTAGGTGGAATATCATAGTACTTAGTAGGCATATGTCGGAAAGAAATGGTAGAGCGACCAAGTATAGAAGCTCGGGACGAGGGTGCGGAGAAAGTGAATGTGATAAGCGAACAAGATCAAAACCAAGGAGAAAGCGATAATGAGTAGGAAGTTACTCCAGAGGCCCAATTGTTGGCCGACCTTATCATGTATAAAGAAAAGGTCGAGCTGCCCGACGACTCGGTGGAAGCAGCTAGAATTAAGAGAATGGCATCGTCCTATGTCATGAAGGACAGAAGATTCTACAAAAGGTCTTTCGGCGGACCCCTTTTGTTATGTTAGTTCCCGACTGATGTTGAAAAAGTGATGGAAGAAGCGCACTCAGAAATTTGCTCGGCACATAAAGTGATGCTAATAATTACCTTGAACATACTTGCACAATCCAACCAGTTAACTCTTAGACTGGGTGATTGGAGATGAAAGATTTTCGTTATTCCAAGAATCGAAGCAAAGTTGAACTCTAGCTGCAACTTCATCTTGTTGGCCGATCAGCTTCATGATCGGTGTCCCTATGTTCTCCAAGTCTTCGAAACTGAGACGGGCGAAATTCCGTTGAGAGTTGCTGATTATGGGTCTTCTTTTCTTTTTCATTTCACTGAGGACGAGTTTGTTCACAAAAGTGCCAAAACTGCTCCCCATTGCTCCACCTAGGTTCTGGCTGAAGATCGAGACTAGCTCAGTTACCCTGATACAAACTTCCCGAGCCACAGTCGACCACTATTACTTGCCAACTAAATTTAGTTCCAAGCATATTTTCGAAGTTATTGCCAGGCAGGTCTCCGGTCACCGATCACAATGATCAAGGGTTCACCAGACTTGCGCAAGCCGTTTGGACCCTCCTGACTTGGTGGTCTTCCTACTCTAAATTGTTTCTTGGTTAGAGGGGTGAGCTCAGAATTTATCGTACCTGGTCCTTTAAAGTTCCTGAGCTACTGACCACCCCCAGCGTTACTTGAATAAATGAAGAGAGCAGAGCATGATAGATCCAAAAAATTTTGAAAATGTCTTGCAGAATTCTCGAGCAACCATCATGGATCCATAGCTGGTGTTCGTGGAGGTGCGTATGAAGTAGATGAATGTGTTCCCAAGCTTCCTCGGAGCTTGTGACTACAACACTTGAACTCTGATCTATACCGCTTCCGAATAAGTGTGCAAGTTTCCCTGAGGCGATCCGAGCACTTTACTGACAACCGATCTTGTCCAGAACAGTGACTAACAACATGTGTTGTTAATCGGCAACTTCGTGCAAGCGTACTGGTCCCAAGCCAGCCTTCTCCGATCTTCCCTACTACTTTGCCATGTCCCGTCATGGTTGTTTTGTTCTACATATCTTTCCAACTTTCAGAGTTAGATCACCATTGAGTTCCTGTGTTCACTGAGTTTCCCAGCCAAAACATTATCCTCGGGCTCACCGATGAGAGCAGTCACGAATACAACTGTTAGCCGTACTGAGATCTTCCTATTTTTGACTGAATACATAATGAGTAGAATTGATACAGGCTACCACCGGGCCATCGCAGCTTCGTAGAATCTAAAGAATGGATGCTCAATTGCATATACATTCGAAGCTCCACGACTGCCACCAAAACCAAAGAATGGAGAATGTGGTGTGTGTATGCTCTGCAAAGTTATTATGAAGGTGAGCCCAAACGTCGATTACCGACCTAGGTCATCAGCATGATGAGTAATTCCGAGATATTTTATTAGTTTGAATTCTAAGAACATCATCACACTCTTTGCCGAGCTCAGTTCTTGTCGAATCAGTCGTAATAAATACAGATTCTCGCAACATGGACGCCGACCATAACACATCAACCCAGCTGGTTTCAACATCCTGTTTAAATCGTTGCCCAGACATCGTGGGGCAGTCGGTTTCATCAATCATCATATGATCAGGTGACCAGTCGAACCATCCAATTCATGTTGCTTTCCGGACTTCTGTAAACAGCAACCAGCCTGGGATAAGGATCGGAGCAGGTGGATCATAAAGGTTGCAACTCCATCTTGTTGACTGGCCAATTCTCCGAATGGCCATTACAGGTAAACTAGCTGCTGATTTGCTCTCAAGTTTGAAACGCCTGTTGTTATCGATCAAGGATTCCACAGTGACGTTCAAAAATGGGCAACCAGTCGGGTGGTCTAGCTCGGTTATACAGGCTTATGATTTGCGATCGATCCGCTGCAAGCTGAATATTTAGATCTTGCCGGGTAGATACTGGGGTCGGGGAGGTCAGAATTTTCGGAACGACGCAACCAGGTTCCAAAATTTCATTACCTAGAATGATGGTTTACCAACCGCTCAGTGATGCCCAGGGGGTGGTGGCCTAAGTAACCCGGTCCCATTATTTTTAACCTGGACGACCAAGAAGAGACATTTCACTATTTTTCCTTAGCGGCACCGTCGAGCTCTGGGCATATTGTTTGCAATTCTCAAATTTTCAAAATTATTGCTTTCACTGTAATTTTAATTTACGAGTTGTACTATTCTTAGCTTAGTACTAAGAATTGTTGTAATAAATATATAACTAAGTCTGGTTAGGTCGGTCCTTCTACCACCGGCATTGTAAGTCCGGGATTAAATCTCGGAAGCAACGTGCCCGTTATGGTCATCGGACCGATCTTTGGGTGTATAGTGTCCACTACAAGAGCAACGTGCCCGTTATGGTCCTTGGACCCATCTTTGGTTGTATAGTGCCCACTACAGGTTCAAGGTGCACACTATGGTCCTTGAATCAGTCTTTGGGTGTATAGTGCCCATTACGGGAGCAAGGTGCCTGTTTTGGTCTTCGGACCGATCTTTGGGTGTATGGTGCCCATCTACGGGAGCAAGGTGCCCGTTATGGTCCTCGGACCCATCTTTGGGTATATAAGTGCCCACTGCGGGAACAAGGCGCCTGTTTATTTGCCCGGTTATAGGGCGTTGAGAGTAAGGTGCCCATTTACGATCATTGAGATCGGTTATGACCGAAAAGTCAAACCGATCTCAATGATCATGTATGCACGATCGGTTAGTTTGGCATTACCGCCACCAGTGCCTTAAGCCCGATTAGGTCGGCATTGCCACCATCGGCACGATGAGCCTAAGACCATATCTCGACATAAGCCCTACGTAGTAGGCATTTAAGTCTGGCTAGGTCGGCATTACCATCACCGGCGCTTTAAGCCCGATTAGGTCGGCATTGCCACCATCGGCACGATGAGCCCGAGACCATATCTCTACATAAGCCCTACATAGTAGGCATTTAAGTCCAGTTAGGTCGGCATTACCACCACCGGCGCCTTAAGCCCGATTAGGTCGACATTGCCACCATCGGCACGATGAGTCCGAGACCATATCTCGGCATAAGCCCTACGTAGTAGGCATTTAAGTTCGGTTAGGTCGGCATTACCACCACCGGCGCCTTAAGCCCGATTAGTTCGGCATTGCCACCTTCGGCACGATGAGCCCGAGACTATATCTCGGCATAAGCCCTGCGTAGTAGGCAATTAAGTCTGGTTAGGTCGGCATTATCACCATAAGCGCCTTAAGCCTGATTAGGTCGGCATTGCCACTTCGCCACGATGAGCCCGAGACCATATCTTGACATAAGCCCTATGTAGTAGGCAATTAAGTCCGGTTAGGTCGGCATTACCACCACCACCACTGTAAGCCCGATTAGGTCGATATCGCCACCATCGGCATGGTGAGCCTGGGACCAGTTCTCGGCATTAAGCCCTACGAAGAAGTCAATTGAGCCCACCATGTCGGACTTCCTACCCCGGTTAAATCCAATCTCTTGATTGGTAAAAATTGATCACTTTGTCACGTTAAAAGTTTGATCGCTCGATCAGTAGCATTCAAACCCTCTATCGTGTTAGAGGTCTGATCCCTTGATCGGTAAGTTTAAACCTCGTGAATCCCCAAAGTCCTGCAAGTTAGGCAAATAGACCATCGATACTAAACATGGTTTGATACATCGGCACCGTGAACTCAACCGAGTCACTTCTCGAGTGCAGTCAAAATTGAAAACAAACTCGAGAAGCCACCATATCTACTCCCTTATGCTGATTATTCTCCCAACATAGGGAGTGGGGGCCTACACAGATAGGATCGTAGGGCAACTATCTCGACCTACGGAGCTCACTAGAGCAATTGCCAACCATAATGCACTTCCCGAGCATAATGACCTTCCCGGTCTCGCTAGACTTCCAAGTCTCCTAGCATCCCTCCACCCTCGGTTCGTAAACTGAGCATGAAAATGAGAAAAATGCCCCATTCAAATGATTTCAGTTTTCAAAAACCCGTTAACGTGGTAATCAAAACTAACCAAACACGATCAGCCAAGAAATTTGGGTCAAGGTTTGACTAGGCTCAAACTAACTATGATCGATTAGCCCGAGTAAAGGGCAATGGGAGAAACATTCTCACTTATGATTGGTAAGATTAATAAAGGTCCTTAGACCGTGAATAAATTCAATCCCTTGATTGGTAAGACTTGATCGCTATATCTCATTAAAAATCCAATCTTCTTATTGGTGAAACCCAATCTCTTTATTGGTGAGATTCGAACCTTAGATCGTAGGTAAGTCCAATCCCTCAATTAGTAAAATTGAATCTTTAAATCGTGAGTTTTTAACGAGGCAACCGGCGTAAGTCACAGACTATACGATTAGTTTTTCCAGCCCGAACTCTTCCTCATTGGCGCATAAGGTTGTGCTCTTTTTTCCTTGGCTAAGATTTTTTCCCATTGAGTTTTTTCTTAGTCTAAAGTTTTTAACGAGGCAACCGGCGTAAGTCACGGACTGTGTAGTTAGTGTTTCCAGCCCGAACCCTTCCTCGTTGGCTCGACGTTAGGCACGGACTGGGGAGGCTACTTGATAGAGAATATATCCCGGTTTTACCTCCCTATATGTTCACGCTTTCGTTTTGTGGTCGGGTCGAAGTCATACAGTTCGGGTCAAGGTCAAAGTCAACGGGTCAGCTTTTAGGCCTATATAAAGGGCCTTAGTCCTTCCGTCAAGGGGATTTGGCTCCTCCACTCTCACTCTCTCTCTCTCTAAATTCTCTCAATAATTAATAAAGGATCTTGAAGCCAATTTCTCCCATTTTTACTCTCTACTTTCTGATGCATTATTATCTACAAATTGTATATACTGTGTAATTAGAGCAATTTGTTCTATCAGGCCTCTTCTTTAGGCCTTGATTGATTTATGGTCACTTTTTGGCCATCATATGTAAGACATTTATTTTTTGCTTATTAATAAAGCTCTTATTTTGTTAAAAAAAAATCTATAAATTTTATATACTAATACTAAACATGAAATATTAAATTCAAAATAATTTCAATCAAACCTCGTTAACCGAACCAAACACATAATATGGGACAAAGGGAGTATATATTTAAGTGCACACTAGGATATGGAAAACAGAAGCTTGCACTATACTTGGATATGAAATGGTAAATCAATCTAGACCTTTGAGCTGTACAATACTGTGAGACTGATCTATTTGATTTCTGTACTTAAGGCATCAACCAACCCTGACCCTGTCTGTGCTAAACCAACATTTATGTTGACACTACACTACTACTACACCCTAAAATGATTTATTCAAATCCAACATATACAATGCCCATTTAACTTCAATGATACAAAGATGAGACTTCTTCCCAACAATGGGGAGGGGGTGAAGGATCAAAAACTTGTGCAAAGGGGAAGAAGAAGATGAACCCTACAACTTTGTCTTTTACGATACAACAAGGGCCATCGGGCCATCAGATTCTTCCCTCGTGGTTGAGCTTTGAATGGCATCCACGCAAACAACTCTCGACTTGTATATACATTCCGTGTTGATTAAAGACATGCATTTTCTGGAATCTGGAGATACATGTATCAGTCCAAGTAATCATCGAAACTAAAAATCAGAATGTCAAGCAAATTTAAGCAAAAATATACTCACTGTCTGGGAAACTTGTGTCATTGTTTTAACTGCTCTGTAGTGTCTCGAAGAACAGGTATCTGTCTGAGCTCAAAGCCACTACTACAAGCATGAAACCAGAAGCGTTTT
>NXFB01000163.1:29872-43578 GCA_002525835.2 Ipomoea batatas | reverse complement strand
AGTGTTGGTCTAAACACTCCAAGTGAGGGACTGGTTCGTGGAAATGAAGAAGAATTTGAGGAGGAACAAGGCAATTTTCATGTGCATTTTGATGTTGAGGCCGAGACAAGAGAAGAAGTTCCAAATGATGTTGAACCATCTTTGGAGCAAGATGGAGAGCAACTTGGAGAGGAACCCATAGAGCAACTTGAAGAGCAACATGTAGAGCATGTTGTAGAGGAAATTGGAATCCAAGTGGGGAGTTCAAGTGGCGTACAAAATAATACTTTGGAAAATTTAAGGACCGAATTGGAGCAACAGTTTGAGCATATAAAGGATGGTTTCGAAGACTTCAATGAGAGATTGGAAAATTCTACCAAGGCTACAAATGATAAAATTCAAGCCTTGAGTGACAAAATGAATGAAATGGATAAGAAAATTGCGCGAATCAACCCGGTATTGCGTGATGAGGTCACGACACTCAAAGCCGAATGGAGTGTGAATTTTCAAAAGGATAAAGCCGCCATGACCGAAATAATCCAAGCTCAAAAAGGAGAAGTTACCATTTTGAAAGGCATGTACACGCATCAGATGAAGCAGTTGGAAGAAATAAGGAAAATTGTTGAAAATTTTTGCAAAGTGCAAAACGAAGAAGTCTAGAAAGTTAGAGAAGAAAATGCAACAATTTATGGCACTTGCAATTCTCTAGTTGATTTGTTGCATGATATGGCCAAGGACATCAAGGAGCTCAAAGGGAAGCAAGAAGAAAGTTTATCTCTTGATCGTGAAATTCGTGTGCAACAAAAGGCAGATGCTTACTTTTTCCCGAGGATATTAGATGCTGCCAAAACAGGGGGAAGAAGAATGGTCAATCAATTTGGCCAAGCTGGTTCGAGTTCCACCGCTACTACACAGGGGGAACGAACACAGGGGGAAGGTGTACAATCAAGTTTTAAAATTTTTGCTAACCCCGCAGGAAATGCATTTTCTACCTTTACAGCCCCAAGGCAGCCAAGTCAACCAAACACACCCGCGATGACCGATCAGGAGCGTGAAGATCGATTGGTAGATCTATTTGCCGACCACTTTGGAGTTACACATGATGCAATCTTGGACCAAGAAGAAAGAAACCCAAGAGAATGCGCAAGGTGGTATTTGCGTGGAGTTTTTCCCGCAAATGATTTACGTGAGGCCGCGGAGTGTTACAAGATTGGTAGAGTTTTCCAGAAATTCTATCACCTGGAAGACAAAGATGACTTTGGTAAGCTAAGGAAAAGGATAAATGACATGTTGGGTATTTGAATTTTATTCCTAGCTTACTTTAATTTTGCAAGTCCATGATAATATTTTGACATGATGATGATAATTCGAATTGTTATGTAATAGTTCGAATTAATGGGTCTTATGATATATCATATCTATCTTTGTTAGTTTTGTGTGTTATGGCTTTTAATTTGACTTAATATTATGTTGCATGCATGTTGGTACAAAATTAAAATTCAAATACGAATTAACCCAACAAAGCATGATCTTTCGTATAAGTCAAAATTAATAAAGCCGTAGGTCAAAATATTTATGAAAACTCATCGTAATGGCTAGTCGCAATAAAATGAAAAATAAAATCAGTTGATTTATAGACTGAGCCAAATATGATTGAGTATAGGTTTTGGCATCATCAAAAATGGGGAAATTGTTAGGAATAAAATTGTAATAGTTTTGATGAGCCAATCTGTAATTTTAGAAATCCCCTATTTTATTTTTAGAGTATAGAGTTTTGACCCGAAAGGCAAGTCTTGACTATAGTTTGGTTCGAATTATTGCCTTATAGAGTTCATTTTATTATGACTCTTGTAAGTCTTTTGCTTCCACTATACACATGAGTGTACATGATCCAATGGACAAGGCCAATTTATCGTTGCTAAAAGACTCAAGTTCGAATTCTATTGAAGACTTTTTAAGCTTTGGAGAGCAAGGAATGGCGCTAATTCTACCACGGCTCAAAGTCAAGTTTTGGGTCAATGGAGTAACTCATAGAGGAAGTATGGTCAAATGGAGGAAGTTTGGGTCAATTGGTGAAAGCCGAGAGGAACCTCAGAAATCCACTATCTCTACAACATACTCCATACAAAGCTAAGAAGGATCAAATATATTTATTTGATGGATATGACCGAATGAGTTGAAATGGAGAAATGGTTAAAGACTTCAGCGTATATTCAAAGGTCTAGTGTTCGAATCCCACTTGTTACATTTTAATACAAAGGAAGAAGCTTTTGGAGCTAGTTACACGGCCAAGTCAATAGAGCCAATTTTGGTCAATAGAGTAACTTTTGGAGCAAGTTTGGTCAATGGAGCTAGTGATGGAGGAAGTCAAAAGTCAACATGGAGGAACTTTGCATGGATTACACACGCATGAACTCTACATCATTTTTACATGCGTGAAAGTTATTCTAGAGCACTTTGGAGCAACTTATGGAGCAACCTAAAGTGGAATTTATACTTAACCATTTTTGCATGGTTCAAGCTTATTCCAGTACGTGATGATATGAACCAGAAGAAATCTGAAGATGGTGATTTTCTGAAGATCATTGTTCATACTCAAGCAAGAATCACCCAGAAAATATTTTGAAAGATCAACTTTCCAAGATCAAATCAAGAGCACAACAAAGTCAAGAATATCAAGCTCTGAATGATACAAAGTTTACAATATCAAACTGAGAAGGCAACAAAGTAAAAAATTGGAGGCTACAAGTTTCAAGGATCAATCAAGCCGTAAAAGAAGACTTTGTGAGCAATTACAGAGGTAATTTGTCAAAAGTTACCAGCGACATTAAATGTGCAGATCAAATTGGAGATTTCATCAGATCAAATTGGCAAGATATCAGAACAACGGTATGGTCATTAAATGAGAAGGTATGGCCATCAAGATCAGATTGGAATGACCAATCAGATCAAGTGAACGTTCAAAATTTGAATGTTCATAACGGGCAAATAATTCTTTGAATTATAAGAAGCCCAAGAAGACTTGAAGACAAGCACGGGGGAATACAGAGATAACAAACAAGTGATTTTGAGCGGTGGATGCGATCAAATACAAAGTGCTGAGATATTGAGCTATACACGAGAGAATTCAAGTCTTAGAAAAAGAAATCTTTATTTCTTTGAACAAATATTGTATCTCTACCGAGGGTAGAAAGGAGTGTAGCTGGGTGCGTAACACTCGGGTGAACTAAGTGCAGCTTTGTGCGTACCACTTAGTTGGGAACGTAGCTTTGTGCGTAGCGTTCGGGAACGTAGCTTTGTGCGTAGCGTTCGGGGAGCGTAGCTTTGTGCGTAGCGCTCGGGAGCTTAGCTTTGTGCGAAGGGCTCGTGGTTGAGTGTAGCTTTGTGCGTAGCACTCGGGAGTTTCACTATTGTATTTGGGTGATTGAAGATAGTGGAAACCTTCCTTGGAGCAAGGAAGAAGTGGAGTAGGAGAATTACACCATCTCCGAACCACTATAAATCTCTGCCTCTCATTTACATTACTGCACTTACATATTTGCATGTTTTAGCATACTAACCCTTTACGTACTGTGTTGAGCATATCTTCTAGGTTTGTGTGTTCCCACGTTTGCATGTGGCTCAAACTTTGCATACATGTTCTTTGAGCTATTTTAAGAGTTTCCAACGTTTTGCATGTAAGTTATCTCTTCAGTTTTACGCAGTTTCGTCTTATAGCACTTTTACCGTACAATATTCCGCTGCAGATTTCAAGTTGAATTTATTCACTTGGAATCACTATGGTTGAAGTGTTATAAAGTTTTTAATTGTTTGAAAAGTCTATTCACCCCCCCTCTAGACTTTTCCCACCCTATCGGGACCAACATAATTATTTGACCAATAAAATATTTAATTAATTGATTACAAAATTTTGGGCGGGAGAATGAAATAGGAGGATTTTACTTTTATATATAGTATAGATTTATATTGATAAATTTATAATTAAAAAATTTACATTTAGAAATTAAAAAAAATACATTTAAATTTTGTATGATTGATGTAGTGCATATGTATCTATTTAAAAAATTTCTAAATATTTATGAACACATATTTTGTTAATTTTATAATTTCATTTCCTTAATTATATTTCATATTTTATTGATTATAATTTAATGAAATTGCCAAAAATATTACCACGGAAGAAATATTATATTCCTCAATGAAGTTAATTATAATAATTATAATTATCAAATATTGTTGCAATTACCATAATAATTTCATTAACTATATCAATTATGATATTTTTTTCTCTTCTAATATTAAAATATATTACCATAAATCAGAATAATAATTAATGAAATTGCCACAATTTCGAAATATATTACCATAAAATACCATAATAATTACACGAAAAAGTGAAAAATTACCAGAATAATTATCATTAATAAATATTAAAAAATTAAATTAAAAAATAATTATATATTAAAGTAAGTATAATTTATTTTGTGTCAATAATAGTACACTGGAAAAGATGAAGAGAATTACAATAAATAATTATTAGGCAATAATATTAATAATTATATTATATAATAAATAAGATATAATATTATTAAATCGAAATTATTAAAAATAATGTGTCCACAGTACAAAATAAATTATATTTGCCTTAATAATTAATTATATTAATATAATTGCCTAATATAAATTTACAATTATAGCTTTGTATAAGAAAAATATAGAAACTTGAATGGCATATACAAACCTCGAAGTCAACATATTGACTATGAGTTAAATAAATCCATACAAAATTATCAAAATCACCGTCGTCGTCATCTTCGATCGCATCTCTACGCTCTTCCATAAACTAAATCATTAGAGTTCTGTTACCAAGCCTCTTCCTCCTCATTTACCATTTGTTGAAGCAAAGCCTCCTTAAGTATCTTCGAGCTCATACCAAGCGATATAAACTGCAAAAAAATATTGAAGTACAAGAGAAATATAGTTAGAAAAAGGTAGAAAATTCATACGGAAAGAGCGCAAAGGGATGAGTCTAAGCGCTCTACATTGTCTTCTACTATTTCTGGTGAGATTTGGAAGCTTTTGATCGTTTGATTGATAAGGCAACGAAAATAGAATCCATTCCAGCAAGGCGGCTCTTGTTCGTAAACCTACTGATGCAAAAAAAAATGATGGGGAAGATACAGGGTGGAGAAGCCCTACTAATATGGAGAAAGAAATGACGAGGGATGCTAGGGATAAATTGGTTGTATTTATATGTGGAAAAGACTAATTCAAAAGTAAAGTATAATAATATTCTTATGGATATTTAAATATTAACTATATACATATAAATATATACATCTGTTACATTTTTCCTAATTATATAATTATGATAATTCCTAATTGCCTAACGTACATATATAATTATATATTGATTGATTTGTAGTTATATAGCTATATAGGGTATGATTTCTTCTTCTTATTATATACACATATTTAATTGACTTAACTTTTTTATTAATTATATTATTACTAAAAACCAAATAATATGTAATAAATTCAGTCGTTAAGTACTATGTAATCAAATAAAATGATGCATGAGTGTAGAATCAATATATAATTAGATAAATAAAACTAATGTAACACTATAGTTGCTAGACTGCTATCACATCAGTTTGTAATCAAATAATATAGACAACTAAAATGGTGCTTGACTGTCAATTCTATGAAATGAGATTAATGGAGTTGCAATTGAAAGAAAATTGCTTCTATATACAAAGCTAATTACTAAATATGAAGTATTTTTGTTCTCATCACTAAAATATAAATACACGTGAAATTCCCTTCAATGAAACTCACCCATATGCATCAACAATTTCTTGAAAAGCAGAAGTAAATTTGTTTGTCTTAAAATATGGGGGCAGTGACTCTCGAGTACTCAATACCTGAAATATTGCACATATTTCTGAATTGGAAAATGTTATGCTATTACATTACTATATATATGGTAGATAATGCAATATTACCAATTATAATTATTATAATTATAATATTACCATAATAACCAATTATAATTAATATTATTCTATCATAATAATTACCATATTACGAATAACGAATTATAACCAATTATAATTAATATTATTCTATCATAATAATTACCATATTACTAAAATGCCCCTACGTTTGGGCGGGAAAATTTCGGAGGAGGATATTATTTTTATATATAGTATAGATTTATTTATTTTATTTTTTTGCAATTTTTCGGTGGTTTTCGCAGTTTGAAACCAGACTTGTTTCCGGCTACGGAAACTAGTGCCTATGGTTTTCGACTTTTTGTGTAGAATCCAATCAAGATTCCAATGCGGAAACCAGTGAGAAGGTTTCCCGTTGTGGGTAACATACTTTGGTTGCTGTGAACAATGACGAAAAGGGAGATGATGATAAGAAGATGAAGAAGAAACAACTGGTTTAGCAAGAAGGAGCTAAGAGATCAGATGAGGAGTCTGTTTGGCAGAGCTTATTTAGGAGCTTATAGCTTATTTTAAGCTACTAATAAGCTATAAGCTCTGTTTGGTAATGTTCTCAAAATAAACTAGTAGCTTAAAATAAGAGCTTATTTTGAAACGTTACTTGGGGTAGCTTTTCAAAAATAAGCTAGTAGCTTTTTAACTTTTTCCCGTATTTATCCTTATTATTTTAAATAAATGACATCCTTTACCCCTCTCAATTAAAATCCTTTTGACATTTTCTTTTCATTATGTTTGGTTGTAAATTCAGTTTGACATTTGTGTTTGAACATTAATTTTTGTATGAACTAATCTTATGAATTATAAACATTTTTTTACTTTATATATTTTCAAATATATGTTCTTACTTTATATTTTATTTAAATATATTGATTTCATTATTTTATATTTTATTATGTAAACAAACCTATTTAAATTTAAAATTGTTTAAATTGTATGAAGATGTCATTTTTAGTCTTTTTACATTTATCAGTTTATCAAAAAGCTAATTTTACCAAACACTTTTAGCATAACAGCTCTTCAGATTTCAGCTTTGAACTTATAGCTTTTCAGTTTTCAGCTACTTTTCAGCTTTCAGCTACCTTTTCAGCTAGGTTTGCCAAACATAGCCGAGGTGTAGCAAGAGACGAAGACAACGTTTTCCATTAACTTTCATTTTCCCCTTTTGCCAAACACCGGGAACCTGGAAAATGATTTCCAAAAATCATTTTATGGGTTTCTAAACACACCCTTGATTGAATTCTCGACTTTGATTAATTTATACAATTTTCATATGTTAGCAATTCTTTTTGTTCGCTGTTAAAATCAGAGTTAGCGTGGTAATTTTCTCTCCCACCTCTTTTTGTTCAAATTACCCTCCTCTTTTTTGTTGCACTAGTCTTCCGTTGAGACTATCATCTTACTTCTCCAAGCTTTCTTCAATGAAAACCAATTGCAGTACTCTCTCCCATTTTAAATCTCTATCTCCTTTTACATAGAGAAAGAATATATTAGAGAGAGAGAGAGAGGGAAAATTGAGACTTTCGCACTATAATGGCGTTTTGTCCTTCATTGGGAGATTCCTCTTCGTCTCTATCTTCATTCTCTCTGCATACCAAGAGCTAAATAAATTTGGTGTTGATGGCGGGGTAGTAACCAACGCATTGGAACCAAAGTTCAATGTTTTCTCAAAGCATGTTACAACACACACTACCTTTCAAGTTCCTAATATTGAGATGAAGCATCTAGTTCTGGGTAATATAATTATGAGAGGGCTCAAAAGCTTTCTCTTTGTCTTTGGCAGCTCACTTGGTGCTTATATGTTGCTTTTGCATTACGTGATTGTTACTCCAATCCTGTACAAACTTGCAAAAAATCACTAGGCGTTCCTCGAGCGCCCTTTTAAAAAAAAATTAAACATGTTTTTAAAAAAAATTAGAGAAAACTACACTTTTTGTCATATGACTATTGGGGTCTTGTTAATTTCAGTATTCGACTTTAAAAACTAACAATTTAGTCCCGTAATTATGCAATTTTTAACACATTTAGTCCTCCCGGCCAAATGTAGTCGGAAAACGTAAATATTTTTAAATTGTTTGTTCATGGGGGCAAAATGGTTAATTTAAGTTTAAAAAATGGAAAATTCATCCGGTCAGGTCGACGCCGGAGGTGATTCCGCGTGAAGTGCGATTCCAAGAGAGCATGGGAGGAGATTCCAAGGGAGTTCCGATCGACGCCGTAGGCTTGAATGCACTCCTCCATTTCAATCCAGCCTTTCATCAGCTTCTTGTTGGCCTCGGTTTCCGACCTGTAGAGGAGGATTAGAGTTGTTTGAAGTCTGCAGATGCTGAAGACCAGCTGATTGAAGCCACCGGCCGTTGGACGAACTCTCCAGAAAGTTGTTGGAGTACTACCACTGATGATGTGCTGTCGACACACCAGATCTCTAACTACCTACGACATTCATCTTTTTCTTTGTTATAGTTAAATAAATTTAATAAATCTCCTATAAAATCCAATTGATTTATACTTCATTAAGGCTATGAATTTTCACCATATTATTATTCCGTAAAAAAAAAATAGGAATAAACTTCAAGTCTCCAAACTATCTCTCTCCCTCCCTCTACACTCCATCAACAGATTCAATTCAAATTACAAGTGTTGTGTCGAAGTTCAACAGTTCAGATTCATTTCATTTTTTACTAGTAAAGCCGGTGCAGGCGGCTACCAGATTACCGCTGCAGTGCATTTCACCTTCAACATTTATGGGGTGTTTGGTAAGATGGAGTTGTTTGAAGTCTGCAAATACCGGCAAAGAAGAAGAACGAAGAAGATATCGGCGAAGAAAAAGAACAATGAAGAAGGAAGAACTGGAATGACCAATTTTCCCCCGAATTAAAAAAAATAAATGGATTAAAAGATTCCGGTGATAATTGGCCGAGAGGACTAAATGTGTTAACAATTGCATAGTTACAGGACTAAATTGTTAGTTTTTAAAGTCAAGTATTGAAATTAACAAGACCCAATAGTCACAGGACCAAAAGTGTAATTTTCTCAAAAAATTATTTAAAACTTGATAATTATAAACTATTTAATGCTTTAATAGTTAATACTAAAATATTAAATATTAAACTTTTTTTTTAGTACTATTGACTCTGTTAACCTAAAAACACCTATAATTGTAAATTGTATAAAGATTTAAATAATTAAAACACAACACAAAGTTACAACTCACAAAGTATTAATATTAGAGTACCTAATTTCAAATTTTTGTTATTACATTTTTTGGGTTTGTGACGGATTTGAACAATTTAGGGTTATTTCACTAAAATCAGCGTGGATTTGAGTGAAATAACTCATTTAAAAAAAAAAAGAAAAAAAAAAAAGAAGCTAACCGGCAGCCTAGACGCCCGCCTAGGCTGCCTAGGCCACCTAGACGACTGCCTAGTCCGCCACGACCTAGTGGGTGCCTAGGTCGCCTAGAACGACGATTCCGTCGAAATTCTAAGTGGTCGGCAACATTTATCCTATATGCTAACAATAAGGAATTTGTACTGTTCAACTTTTTGTTAAATTTATATAGGGTCTGCAACTAATTGGAGCGTTACTCTTTTTCGTTGGCATAAAGAATTCAATGTCGAGGAAACAAACAAAGAAGGTTTCCAAAATAAAAACCAATTGAGAAGGGGTGACATGGTTTCAGTTTTGATGCACATCGTTTACAAACTCGATCGAATGTTGTTAGTTTTCTGGTGGCCTGGTGTGTCCTTACAACATCTTGTTTTCTTTTCATTTAATCTCTGTTCTAGTTGAACTTTAACGTTATGTTGATGGAATCCTAAAGTTTGAAAGTTGTAGTAATAAAAATCGCGGTAGTAGTAGCAATAGTAATGTTTCTTCCTCCATTTCCTCATTGTCCTTCTCTTTGTAGTCTTCACTGCCACGACAACGCTCACCTCCCAGAGACACCACTTGCGGTTGGATTTTAGTTAAAGCTTTAGAAATTATTAAGAGATGAAGCTTTTCTGACTTCACCCCTGTGTTTTGGCGGTCGTGGTAGTGGCGACATAGTGGCCCCAAGAGCTTATGGAATGAATCCACATTGTTCTGCCAAATGAAATATAACCAGGGCAGAGGACTTGTACGACAAAAAGGGGAGGGAGAAGAGCTTATGGAATGAATCCACATTGTTCTGCCAAATGAAATATAACCAGGGATCGCCGGATCGAAAGAGGACTGGTACAACCAAAAAGAGGAAAGAGAATAGAGTAATATGACCAAAAAGATGTGGGAGGAAAAATAACTATGTTAACCCTATTTTTAACTATCCACAAATGAAATTACTAACAGATGACTAAATATTGTAAAAACCATCAAAGTCAAAGATTCAATTAAGCATAGAAAGTCACTTAGGACTAAATCGAGTAAAACCACTATACTTGAGGACTATATTAGGTATTAACTCGTAATAAAATACTCCAATCTCCCCATTCTCACTGTTCTAAACACTCCCTATCGCTCTATCAAGGTGAGAATTGCAAATTACACGGTAGACCAGTGTACACTTTACATACTGGTTCCAAATGGAATCATTTTATTTAAATTAGTCAAACTTCTTTGCCAGAAGATAGAGTAAATTCCCAAAATGGTTCATTGATTATAGTCATTTGTTAATTTGTATCCTCATCATTTTTTGCAACATTAACTGGTCTTCTAACTATGAAAACTTTACTCAAATTCATCTTTCGTTAGGGTCTCGGTTAATGAGGGGTTAAAATCAAGGGAAAATCCATCTTTTTCATTTGTTTCCCTCCACTGTCCTCATTTCTATCTTGTTTATGATTATAATTGGGGAAATTACCGCAGACGTGTACCCCTAAATCATACATCTTCAATCCTTCCTAATAAAAAATCATTCAAAAATCCTTCCAGAGTAGTAAAAGTGAACTTGCGAAAGCCCAAGCAGAGTAGTCAATTGATGTAAATTTGAAGACATAGAGATCATCTACAATGGCATAATGTCAAAAGATTAACAGTGCCCAAATTCCAACATATAGTAAGTTTTAAATTCCACAGTAGTTTTATATTGACATACAATTGTGTCTTTTTGTTTTTTATGCACAAAAAGGTGTACAAGAACATGGGTTTCCCCTTATGTTAGTTGTGAGAAGTTCCTGTGTTGGCAGTACTTTATTCTGTATGGTTTGTGCATTTGGGTTCCTTATGTTGTGTAAAGAGTTGTGTTTGAGGTTGTTGTAGGAGTATTTACTATGTTTTGTTATGTCATCTTTGGTGGAATGAGGACCAGTAATGGTAAATAAATTGCCATTTTTTGGCTTTAGTATAATGGGGACTAGTAATGGTGGAATGGACGGCTTTAATATGCTTACTTTAAATGTGCTTTACTTGACTTTGGATTGTTGTTTAAATTTATTTTTGTCTATTTTTTTTTCTTTTGCAAATCAGATATCCAAGAACAAAATGACTTATTTTCCCTCAAGGTTAGACATAGGGGAAAAATTAGAGAGCATAATGTAGTTTCTTATATAGGAGGGAACATAGACTACGTTGACTATATGGAGGTTGATCATTGGGGGTTTATGATCCTTAATGATTTAGTTGAAAATTTAGGATATAACATGAGTTACTGTGAATTCTATACTTTGGGAAATGGTGGTTTGATTGACATGATTTCTGATTTAGAGGCATGTAATTTATTGAACTTTGAAAATAAGCAAAGGGAAGTTGAGATTTGGGTTGTCATAGGTGAAATGGGTATAAAATATGAAGGTGAGATAAGTAAGGACAATCAGAATGGAAGTGAGCTAAGGATAGTGAGTTGGATCCAAATATGGAGTTTGATGATTCAATTGCAAGTGATATACAATTGAATGATGCATAAGAATTTGAGAAAGCAATAGATTTGTATATGGAGTATCATGGTGTAGGATCTTGTGAAGATGTAAATGCAATTGAGTATGACAAGAAATTTAATTTATCATTACCTTACTCTAATGAAGTGTTAGGAACATTTGTATTTATATTTTGATGATACCAAACACTAGGAATTTAGACCCCATTTATTTTATTCTCTAGGCTTAGGATATTTCTGCTCAACATTCGAATTAAACTGAATGGTATCTCGAATAGTAAATTATGTACACATCTGAATGACTCGAGAGGTCAATAAGATAATGAGTCGAAGATCAACTAGAGTGGTTATCTTTCGAATAGCTCGACAATGAGAGTGACCGAGTGGCCGAAAGGTTGCAAAGATCGAGAGGTGGAAGGGTTTACCTTTCGAAATATCACAAGACCGAATGGTAAAGTCAACCATTCGTAACCGGAGGGTCGCAAAGGTCGAAGTTAGGAAGGACCTACCTTTCGAGGAGTTAAGGGACGAGTGGTAAGATCAAACATTCGTATCAAAGAGGACTTAAGGCTTGAGGCGTTAACCTAGTTAACCACTCGATATGACTGCTCGAGACATTCTCTGGGTTGTACAATTCGAAACCTTAAAAGGTTGAGTGAATATGCCCAAGGCAATGTGAGTCCTAGAAACATATCCCAAGGTCGATTTTTCATCAAATGCCCTGACCTTTTCTGCAGAACAAAAAGCTATGTTAAGCGTAAATTAAGGTTTCAACGGTTGGAAAATTGACACACTCACATGCCCTTCGGATTACCCGCCGGTCTCTACCCGTTAGTCACTAAGGTATTTAAAAATAGTTATCAATCCAATAGCAACACAAATCCTAGGTTCAACTCAACTACGATAGGAACCTGTGAACCAATTTGAGTCCACATTTAATGACCAATCACCACTAGCAAAGATCTAGATCCATTATTACCCAACCACCTAGGTATTCCTTAATCTCTATTAATACTCATAATATGATCATCATTAAGAACTAATGACAACTAATACATCAACCACAATAAGCTCAATAATCTAAACATGATTATAATTATCCTAATCTCTAACCAATAATCTTATTAGATATTTAGAATCATCTTAATGGCCTTAATATTATATCATTAACCATAAACCATAACTAAGCTACAATTAATCCTATTATCATAATCTAATCAACCTAGTTCACTTTTAAAGCTTAAGCATGAGTAATTAGCACCTAATTACCTTACTAAACAAACAGGAAACATTAATCCATCTCTGCCAAAAGCACTTTGCCCGAACTAGCACCGCACCGCCATCCACCGTCCAACGCCGGCCACCATTATTTACTGCTGGGAGAGCTTTGCCGGAGAGAACAATGATCGCCGACCTCACCACCGCTTCATGTTGCTCGCGCCGGACGGGGAGGAAGAGACCGCCACTACTGCCCGCCATCTCCACCGATGCTATGAGTTCGCCGGGAAGACGGGAGGAAGGAGACGCCGTTGCTGCCCATTGATCTGCTGTTGTTCGTCGCCCAAGGGAGGAGAAGGCAGAGTTGAGGAGCTTCGACGTCGCATCTTCGAAGAGAGTATCTACGCCGGACTGCCATCGCCGATAACCACCATTACCGCTGCTGTCACGCGAAGGGCGTTGCTGCTTCACCGACCAGTTTCGATAGTCCGCCGGAGGAGAAGACGGAGGTTTATAGCTGCTGCTGGTAGCCGTTGCACTCTCTGGAGACGGAAACGAGAAGACGGGAAGGAGAGAATAGAGGTTGAAGCTCACTATCGGAATCCTTCATTGTTGTTGCTGGCAACTAGACGAGAGAGACTAAGATCGGA
>NXFB01000163.1:12005-24436 GCA_002525835.2 Ipomoea batatas | reverse complement strand
ACAGCAGCAGCAAACACAGGAAGAAAGAGAAAATGGGCCGCCGCGGGATTGAGAGCCCTACGCCGGAGACGCCTATGGTTGAAGAAAGCAGCTTTACCCGCCCATTGCCTGAAATTCAATCATCCCCGCTAGAAAAAATGGAGCCACCCGCCCCGGAACCTGGGAAATGTGAGGACGATGATGTTGCGGCTGCGCCGTTGCGCGAAACGACGCCGTCGGCGGGTCGTGTAGCGGCGGCGAATAACCACAAGGGCTTCGCCAGAAAGGTGCTGCCGGACGTTTTAGGGGTATTCAATTCCCGTTTATGGAGCCTTTGGAGTCCGAATCTGTAAACATAAAAATTAAAATTAAAATAAAAAATCTGCTTTTCTTTTTTATAAAATTCCTTATTTAGAACCCGAAAAAATGTTATTAATCGTTGGCAGGTTACATTCTTCCCGACACGTAATGTTGATTGTTTAGTTTATTTTATTTTTATTGTTGAAGCTTATATTTGATTCCCTTTCTGGTTTTGGTGGATGGGTTATTGGCTGCCAGTTGGGAAGTCATTTTCCGGCGAGGATTTCTTTAATTGTGATCTTAATTGTTTTCGGCAAATGCAAGCAATATGTGCTTCTCCAGTTTATTTTACCCTTTTGCTCTATCTATTATAATATAAAAAACTAATGTTTTACCCATGTGATGTAGGAACAAAATTTTGTTATTATAAATTTAAATAAAAAAATTAAAAATGAAAATATATTAAAATGTTCAATATAACAACATAGTTGAATTTTCATATATTTGGTCAAGTATCTATTATTGTAGCATATAAAATTAAAATTAAAATTTTGTATAATTAATATAATCTTTAATCATGTACATATTTAGATAAATTTATAGAGAAAAAGTTTACATAATTAAATTGAATTATTTCTAATTGTATTTCATATATATTGTAATTCTAACAATATGAATAATAACTAAGAAAAGTATACTTAGAAATTAAAAAATGTAAATTTTAAATTTTGTATATGTGATTTCAAAGTCTAATCAGATGCCAAAGACCTTGTGGTCTAGTGGCACCCGGTGTCTCGAAAAACACTCTCGCATGGATGCGAGTCTCAGTAGTAGAGGCAACTATTAGTAGTTATGAACAGATACTACAAAAAAAAAAGTCTAATAAGATGCATTGTGTATATACAAATTCTATAATATAATTTTTGTAATTATAATTTATATTGATATATTATAATTAAATTTAGAAATTAAAAAATAGCATTTTTATTTTGTATGATTAATATAGTGCATAAGTATATGTATGTATGCATTTTTTTAAATATAAATATGTATGAACACATATTTTGTTAATTTTATAATTTTATTTTTAATTATATTTTATATTTTATTAATTATAATTAAGAAAATTACATTTACAAATTAAAATAATGTAATTTTTAAATTTATATAGATTAATGTAGTCCCTAATTTTTATTTTTTTTTAAAACCGACACAAACTTTTCACTACGTTATAGTAAACTCCAAGGTACATGTAGGTGGCTCAAAAAGCCAATACCTAGAGCTTCTATACAAAAGGGTGGATTTGGCCAAATCATGGGCCTGACAATTTCTTGTTCTTGCTATGTGTTGGATAGACACCCGATCAACGGATGTCATTAGATTCTGGCATTCCTTTATAATAACCCTTGCGTAAGAGCGATCGTCGAGAGGATTGTTTAAGCTTACGCAAGCATTCATGCAGTCCGTTAGGATTGTCACCCTACTCCATCTCTCTTGTTTAATCCTTGACAAAACTTCTTTGATTGCCTAGAGCTCCGCATGGTAGGGATCAAGGCTGCATACAGTCGTGCCGGATCGGGCTGCTACGTAAAGATCTTCACTATTTTTTACTACTGCTCCAAAACCGGCCAGCCCAACTTCTTCGAATAGTGCTGCATCAACGAAGCAACGCAAACCTAAAATAGGTTGATTTTGTCCTGTTATGGTCGCTGATTGAGCCTTTTCTTTTTTTGCGTGTGCTTCCTGCCATGCGGCCAGCCAGCCCGTTGCTTGATTTACAACCACATTTGCGTTGAAAGCTTTGTTGTTCCACATCGCTTCGTTTCTGGCACACCATATAAACCAAAGGATTACAGCCATTTTCTGTGTAGTCCCCTCCTCTGAGCTCGTCAGATTCCCTTCCAGCCAACTTGCGAAGCAGGTGAATGTAGGGCTTATGGTGATACCAGTTGTTGCCCATACAGGAGAGACCATCGGACATTCAAGAAAAATATGAGCAACTATCTCATTTGCCAAATTGCATAGAGAGCATTCCGGTGCTACATCCACCCTCCTCTTGCGTAAGACAGTACGGACTGGCAGGATGTCCTTTACACCTCTCCACAGTAAGTTTCTTACCTTTGGTGCCACTCCCAGCTTCCAAAGCCTACCCCATGCTGAGAAGTTGCTATTTGCAGGTTGCGAGAGTGATTGAAGCTTGTATCCGCTGCGTACCGAATAACTCCCTCTTAGTTCGTGTCTCCAGTACCATTCGTCTTCCAAATCTCGGTTTACTGGAGTTTTGAAAATCCGTTAAACATCACCGAAGTTAAACATACTTCTCAGCAATTCTATATTCCAACCCATACCACCTGGAAGCATTAATGTCGAAACAGAGAATTCACTACATTGTTCGCAGAATGGAGTAATTAGCTCTGGGTTTATGCGGTCGTGCAGCCACGGGGTAGCCCAGATCTTTGTTTGGCGCCCATTGCCTATTCATCTAGTAACACCTTTTTTTAACAGATCCCGGCCTGTCAGCACACTGCGCCACACATAGCTGGGGTTGCTACCTACTGTTGCGTCTAACACTGAGCGTTGTGGATAGTATTTAGCCTTGAAGATTCTGGCCACCAAGGAACTTGGATCAAAGAGTAGTCTCCAGCTCTGTTTTGCAAGCAAGGCCTGGTTAAAAACCTTCAACTTTTTCATCCCCAGGCCACCTTGTCCCTTAGGCACTACAACTCGATCCCAAGACAACCAATGCAAATCGCCACTATTTCCACTTCCTTCCCACAGATATTTGTTCATTACCTTTTGTAGGGTGTCGCATAGTGAGTCTGGAAGTTGATAAACACTCATTGTGTAGGTTGGGAGTAATTGAGCAATGCTTTTGAGCAACGTCTCCTTGCCAGCCCAGGATAGAAACTTTTTCTGCCAAGAGCCGATGCGCTGTCTAACCTTTTGGTCGATGAAATTGAAGATCTCCTTCTTATTTCTTCCAATGACAGAGGGGAGGCCTAAGTATTTCCCCAAGTCCGTTGCTATTGGAACAGAGAGCCGATCACTTATCAGTTCCCGGGTTTCACTCGGTGTATTACAACTGAAGCAGACTGTGGACTTATGAAAGTTGATCATCTGGCCGGAGACTTTCTCGTAGCATGTTAGGCACCTTTTAATGGCCTCCGTTTCCTCGCTATTTGCTTTAAAGAACATTAAACAGTCATCCGCAAACAAGAGGTGTGTGACTGCGGGTGCTCCTCTCGCGATACGACAGCCATGAATACTTCCATTTACCTCGGCTTTCCTTAACATCGCAGATAGCCCCTCCGAACATAGGATAAACAGGTATGGTGACAATGGATCCCCCTGGCGTAATCCTCGTGATGGTGAGAACGGGCCAAAAATGCCATCATTTACTTTGAAGTTTGAAGTCATATTTCGCAGACTCGACACACAACATGATCAAGTTTATCCATTCCACCTCAAAGCCATACTCCGTTAGCATTTGACGAATGAATTTCCATTCCATCCAGTCATACGCTTTTGCCATGTCGAGTTTTAAGCCCACCCATCCTTGTTTACCTCCAACCCTCATGCGTAAATAGTGCCCCGCCTCAGCTGCGATTAAGATGTTGTCTGTTATGAGACGATTTGGTACGAATACGCACTGGGATTCAGTAATTAGTGAGCTAAGCATCTCTTTCATCCTATTTGCCAGTAATTTTGCTATGATCTTGTAAATGGTGTTGCATAAAGCGATGGGGCGAAGGTCCCCAACGCTTTCCGGAACCTGCTTTTTTGGTAGCAGCACTATGTTCGCTTTTCCTAGACCTTGTGGGAACTTGCACTTTGAGATACAATCGCTGACAAACCTTGCAATATCATTACCCATTAGTTGCCAGAAATGTTGGAAGAACTTTGGGTTCATGCCATCTGATCCAAGTGCTTTGTCTGGATTCATTGCGAACAGGGCCTTTCGAACATCTTCTCTGCTAACTGGTTGAAGAAGCTCTCTGTTTTGTTCGTCTGTAATCTTTGGCAAGGCTATATTTGTGAAGTCCCGGTCCCAGGTGTTGGAGGAGGTGAACAGGCTCTTGTAATACCGTAGTATCTCCTCTTGTAGTGGTTCGTCTTCAACCCAGTTACCCTCTTGGTTTTTGAGTCTCTGAATACGGTTTTTCCTTCTCCTCCCAGATGCATATTGGTGAAAGAATTTTGTATTGCCATCTCCAGCTAACAACCAATGTTGTTTTGATCTTTGCTTCCAGTAGACTTCTTCTGAGTTCAATAAGGCATGAAGCTTTTTTTTTCAGTGTTTATAAATTCTTCTACCGAGACTGGATCCTGTTTTGGTCTTAGTTCATCGAGTCTCTTTCTGTATTCTTCTTTTAATTCTCGGAATTTTTTATGGTACTGGCCTCCCCATTGACCCAATGCTTGTGCGCACAGATTGATCCGGGAAGGGACATCAGTTTGTGCACTGTTCGTCCAAGCATTAAACACGATTTGTTGGCACTCTTCGTCCTCCAACCAAATATTTTCAAACCTGAAACTATGTATGTAATGCCTCTGCCTATTTTCTTTGAGGTCCATTAGTAGGGCTGTGTGATCTGAGCATGAAATTCCAATGTTTTGCACCACTGCTCGGTTATGCTCCGTGTACCATTGCATGTTTGCTACTGCTCTGTCCAAACGCTCTTCTACCCAGCCCGGCGTGCCCCTTCCTCTTGACCAAGTGAACTGATAACCCATCATCCCCATATCAGACAAGCCACAATCGGACAAGGCTGCATTAAAGCCGTCAATTAGAGCTGGTGGGTGCTGTTTGACTCCCCTCTTTTTAGATTGTTTAGCCAGGTCATTGAAATCTCCTAATACAATCTAAGGGAGGTCAGATTTACTGTTTAGCGTTCAGATAAAATTCCATGAGTTTTCACGGTTCTGCCTCTCTGGATGACCATAGAAACCTGTCATGCGCCATTGCTTGATGTTTGGTAGAGTTATCTTGACATCTATGTGATTTTTTGAGAAGCTTATGAGGCTTGTTGAGTTTCTAATTTTCCATAGCAGAGCTAGGCCGCCACTTAGCCCCGAACTGTCTACGTGGAATAGACCGTCGAAGCCAATCTTAACCCGAATCCTTTTAGCATATTGTCTTCTTGTTTTTGTTTCCATCAAGAACACAAACAGGGGACGCTTTTTGGACAATAAGTCCGTTAACTCCCGAACTGTCCGGGGGTTCCCCAGACCCCGACAGTTCCAACTAAGCACACTCATGGGTGAGGGTGAGCCTGCACCGCAGGCTTCGTCGGAGACGCACGTGAGGTAGATGGAAGAGACTTTCCGAGTTGGATCACATTGTTCTACTTTCGTTCATGTCCGTTCTGACGCCTTCTTTTATAGTCAACAACAGTCAGACCGCTTTCATTGAGGTCCATTCCCATTTGGATGATTGGGGAGTGAGTTGTAGTTTTTCCAATATCGTCTTACATGGGAATGATCGTATCCTGATCAAATGCGGAATGGGAGACAGTAGTGTTGAAAGTTCCTCTGTGCTGCCCAGCCATCTTGCGCCAATGGGGTTCACTGTCCGTCTCAAGGGGATCCTCATCCAAGTTCCGAATGCGTACTCTGTTGGTGGTAGATCGGAGTCCAGAGTATCCCTGCAATACTTCGCGGAATGTCCAAGAATTCCGCAGAAATAACAGAAAGTAGCTAGTCTTTCGTACTTAAAGGAAATCCAAGCCCCTTCCATACCTTTCTTCTTGATCTTCATCTTGTTTCTTAAATTAAAGGTTGATTGACGTCGATGCTAACTCAGATCCTTAGGTAGCTACGGCAGTTGTTCCCAAAATTGAATGAATCCCAAACCAAAGACACTTCCAAATGAATCCAATAACAAGTAACGAAGGCATAAAACAAGTCTATAGCAAGATACCAACTAAGTCACAAGTTTAACCGAACAACTACAAAGGAAACCAACCAAACCACAATACCAAGGATAAAGTCCCAAACTACAACCACCAAGCCACCATACCATCCCTCATACCAAACCACCAAACCAATGTCAAGACACAGAGGCGTAAATCCCAACCACAGAGGCACGCAGCCCATAACCACAGAGGCGCAAAGGCCAACCACAGAGGCATATGATGGTCATTACCACAGAGGCGCAAAGCCCGACCACAGAGGCATAGAATGCCCATTACCACAGGGGCGCAAAGCCCGACCACAGAGGCATATAATGCCTATTACCACAGAGGCACGAAGCCCACAGTTAGTTCCCAAGGTTAGTACAGACTCAACAAGCCAAGAGATACTCAAAAGACTCAAGGTATCCACACACCAAACTCATATTCACTCTCCAAAGAATTACTCCACCAACAGATCTCAACTCAGGAAATGAACACAGTACATGCTCAAGACAATAGCGAGGGAATAAACCAACAATACTAACTCAACAAGTCAAGATAATTGACCAAAGATCATGAATAAATACTCAACAACCAATATGAAATACTCAACCATATGTTTAAGACATGTTCCATAATCGGAGATGAATCAACAAAGTCAAAAGATCAACAAAATAGCTACTAGAAATAGAACCAGAATGAACTAACGGAATACCTCCGCGGAACACCCTGTGCCGCCACACTCTCTCGCCCCAACAGACGGAGCCTTCCAGCGGAACACGCCGGTCCGCCGTCCTCATTCGCACAAAAGAACGAGGCCGCTCAGCGGTGCGCCACCTTCCGCCACTCCTTCCTCCTTTACACTTGCAGACCACTTAAGCGGGACACATTATACCGCTTAACCTTACCGCAAATGTAATTCCACCATCAACTCCCAGACCATAACAAAATACACAATAAATCAATTCAGAATACAAAATATGCTCAGAACACACAGATTTCACATCTCAGAAGCCAAATAATACATGGAATCCATAACAATAAATACCCATACTCATCACAGTGAAAGGATAATCAACACAAGTCCAATAATTCACAATATAGATTCACAATCCAACAAAACAAAGGCTAAACCCCAAGAAATTCACAGGATTCCAAACACCAAATAATATTCATAGATTCATGAGTGAAAATAGGTTTAGTGTAACATGAAAGATTACCTCCTGAAGCTCATTAATCCACTAGCAACCATCACTTCTTGATCATCAATCAACCCAAAACCCACCACAAGAAAGAAGGAAAGAGTTCATAAAGATAGTCAACAAAGGGGAGGAAATACAAGAAAAGGTTGGATCTTACCATGATCTTTCTTGAAGAACAATAAAAGAAGGATCTTTGCTTGAAATCTTGAAGATGAAATGAAGATCAATCTTTGAAAGAGAATGGGAGGAAATGGCGTGAAGAATGAGTAGGGGAAGAGAGAGAGAGTGGAATCTCTAGATAATGCTAAGTCTTGAATATATACCATAATACATATATACATATATGTATATATTAGGGTTGAAGATTTAATAAGGAATGGGTTTAAATCTTTATATATAGCAATTCTATGTACAAGAATAAGGCAAATTATTGCATGGACCATGGTCCACACAACTGGACCAAAAATAAAAAGTACATTATTTTTATACTGAAGGTACATTATTTTTGTATTGTAGGTACATTATTTGACAGTATATATCAAATAATGTACCTTCAGTACAAAAATAATGTACCTATAGTATAAAAATAATGTACCTTCAATATAAAAATAATGTACTTTTTATTTTTGGTTCACACAGCTGTGTGGACCATGGTCCATGCAATAATGATTGCAAGAATAATTATTGGGCCAAATGATTCATCGCTTAAATAAATGAATACATAGAATAAAGAGAAAACCCATAATATTATGAATTAAATGTCTTAGAAATAATATATATTAACATAAGAAATTGGGCTTTTGGTTTGGAATTATCTTAGGAAATATTCTTAATTTAAGAATTGGGCTCACAAGAAACAATGGATTTAATTTTAGAAAATAATCATGGAGGGTAATTCCAGAATAATTTATTACGGGGTATCACATATCATTCCTTCTGCACACAAGCAGTGGCGATTGGCGAAGTGATGTCCACAACCATGTTTATTTTAGAGGAATTTTGTAGGCGGGGAATCAACTACACTATGAGGGGTGGGGGAAGTCGTGGTCAAGCGCTAATGTTTGGCGAGTAGCAAAGTCCAAGGCATGCAGTTGGCATACGGCTAAGCGGAAGAGGGTTTTTGGGCATGCCAATAATACTACACTAGGGGAGGATGCAGGGATACATTATGTGTGTAAAGTGGTGCTTTATACTAAGTAGGGAGATTTTGTGGCAGCAACCAATGTCGAACTGTAGTGTCCATCGCCCCCGTACATGCCAGAGGTTATGGGATGTAGAGAAACTCTCTCATGGTGGAAGGGCAATAGAATGGATAATGTCATATTTGAGTCTGACAGCCGAAGAACAATTAGGAATCAAGCCTCCAAAGCAATTGATTTATCTTACGCAAGTCATGTTTTACAATAGTGTTTAAATATATTGTCTGGTTTTGCTTTGGTTACAAACGCCACATTTGTAGATCATCGAACCATGCTGCCCATGCTCTGGCAAAAGCAATACAGTATGTTCTCGAGCTGGTTCTCGCGTTTAAGGTGATATCTGACCAAGTTGTATTCTTGATTCTTCTTGGGAAAAGGGTCAAATAAGCCCCTGAACTTTACACGAAAAGTCAATTAGGCCCTTGAACTTTCAAAAAGTGCAATTAAATACATAAACTCACGATTTTAGTGCATTTCAACCCATCAACCGGTTAATCTTCAGGTAGCTTCCGGTAAAAGTCTATGTGGCAGATTACTTGGCAATAATTCTAATATTTGACTTGCCACATCAGCATGGGTTAAAAAAACCAAATTTTAAAATAATTCATAATTTCACTTTACCCATTTTCTTTCTTCTTCGCTTCTACTGCTCTAATATTCTTCTTCTTCTTCTTCTTCTTCTTTCAGTTCAGTCCGAGTAGTGGCGGCGTTATCGTCTTCGGTAGCCATGGAGCTTTGAGTGGCCTCCACTCTGGATTCGACCTTGCCGATGGCGTCCACTCTCAACTTCGATTCAACCTCGACTTTGAGTGGCTTTCTTTCTGGACGGCGGCGAGCAACTCCGGACAATTCAACCTCGCCGATGGCCCTCAGAGTGTCGTAGCCCAAGGACTGAATTTGTAATGAAGAAAGAAGAAGGATGAAGTGATAAATTCTGGAAACAAGGAGGATACCAAATGACATATTGAATTGCTTGACAACTATTTTTTGAAAATGCTTGACAACTATTATTTATTTTATTTTTGTTATTTTGTCTGATTGCTTTTGTATGTTTGTTCCATTTAGCATTCCTATGTTATTTATGGAAGTTGGAATTGTTTTTAGGATTAGTGGGTATTGAAATGAAATTTCCCCTCTCTGAATTCTCTCTCCCTCTCATTCTTTCCCTAAAAATCTCATCATCTTAATATCAAACTCAATTTTCAATCCTTTCACACCCAAGACTGCTGCACAAAGAGACGATGCTACTGGCCTGCTGCAACCGGTGTGGAAGAAGCAGAAGAAGCAGTCTCTCATCCTGATTCTTTTGTATGGCATTTCGTCAGAAGAAGCAGGCGAAAAAGAAGAGAGAAAATGGGTGAAATGCAATTAGTTTTTTTCTTTTAATTTATGCTTACGTGGCAAGTCAAATATTAAGATTGTTGCCAAGTAATCTGCCACATAGACTTTTACCGGAAGCTACCTGAAGATTAATCGGTTGATGGGTTGAAATGCACTAAAATCGTGAGTTTATGTATTTAATTGCACTTTTTGAAAGTTCAAGGGCCTAATTAACTTTTCGTGTAAAGTTCAGGGGCTTATTTGACCCTTTTCCCATTCTTCTTTGAGATCTTAATATATTATGTTAGTTTTTCACTTTCAAAAAGCCATGAGTAATAACGAATTTGAAGAATTTTTTGCTAGTAGATAATTTGATGAAAAAATTGGCGAAAGCCCATCAAATAGGTGCTCAAACTATTAATCAAATAGCAATTAATTTAAGCTTTTAAATTTGATTAAAAAAATCTTGGGTTATACTTGTGTAAGACAGTCTCACGGATCCTTGAGACGGGTTAGGTCGTTCGGATCTGGTCAATATGGAAATGTAATACTTATACTGAAAAATATAATACTAATCACGAATAAAAGTGTTTGATTCTTATAAGAGGAAGCGTAATACTTTTGAGAGTTTTTTTTCCAAAATGGTCCATCGACTATTGTTCATTCTCAATTTTGCATTTCGACTTTCAATTGTACCAAATGTGGTCCCTCGACTTTCAAAAACTCACCCAATTTGATCTTCTGTTACATATTCTGTCTAATCAGTGTTAAAATGAAGGACATTTTCGTCCATTTACCTATTGTTAGCCTAATTAACATTGAGAAATAGTTGAGGGACTATTTTGGGAATAGTCGAGGGACCATTTTGGAAAAAAACTCTTTTATTTATTTCATTTTTGTTTATTTTCATTTTTTAGACTCTATCGAATTAGAATTTCTATACATTTTTTTCTTGCAAATATAAATAGTTAAAATCGCGCAATCCAACATCAAAATTTTTAACTTTCTTTACAAACTTTTTCACTCTATCTAAACATACAAACTATTCCTATCAAGTTTTACAATAGTTCCGTAAATTTCATAAATACTCATACACTTTTTTTTTTAAATATTTTTATCCTCATAGACAATCAATCACTATGTATAAACATATGTATTTCACGAAGAAGGTGATGAGAATTACCATAAATAATTATTAGGAAATAATATTAATAATAATTATTAATTATCAGTGTTGCAAAAATTCCAATTAGACACCGATTAAAATAATTCTTAGTCACATCTATAGTACTAAAAATATTACTTTGGATTTTTTATAAATAAGATATAATATTATTAAACAAAAATAATTAAAAATAATGTGCCCACAGTACAAATGATTTTATAATTGACTTAAAAATTAACTATAAATTTTATTGCTGAAAATAAATTGACAATTATTAAACATTATTTATTGTAATTATTGTGTCCCGTGTAATATACTAAAATTATTATGTAGGATGTTTATAATTAAGGTATAATTTAATTAAATCAAAATTATTAAAAATAATGTGTCAACAGTACAAAATAAATTATACTTGCCTTAATAATTAAAAATTAATTATTAATAAAAAAATAGGAAGAGAAAACATATACAAGATGTCATACAATATCTTAAATAATGCACTCTTTGAGTGTCTAAGCTCGAAAAAATAATATTATTTTCAATGATAAAAATAATATTTAATGTAATACATAGTGCTTGATTGTTTATGAACATAAAAAGATAAAAATAAAATGTGTATGCGTATTTATGAAATTTATGGAACTTATTGTAAAACTTCGTAGGAATAGTTTGTATGTTTAGATAGAGGGAAAAAGTCTCTAAAGAAAGTTAAAAATTTTGAGGTTGGATTGCGCCCTTTTTAACTATTTATATTTGTAAGAAAAAGAATGTATAGATATAGTCTAAAAAAATGAAAATAAACAAAAATGAAATAAATAAAAGAGTTTTCCCAAAATAGTCCCTCAACTATTCTCAAAATGGTCCTTCAACTATTTCTCAATGTTTATTAGGCTAACAATAGGTAAATGGACGGAAATGCCCTTCATTTTAACGCTGATTAGACGGAATATGTAATGGAAAACCGAATTGGGTGAGTTTTTGAAAGTCGATGGACCACATTTGGTGCAATTGAAAGTCGAAATACAAAATTGAGAATGAGCAATAGTCGATGGACCATTTTGGGAAAAAACTCTACTTTTGAGGACAAATGTAATACTTTTACATTTTGATGAAAAACTATTATATTTTTCCACAAAAGTACGTATTACACTTTCCCTTATATGTAATATTGACAAATGTTCGTTACTTATAAGAAAAAATGTAATACTTATGAGGAAAAATGTAATATTTTTCAATCAATATGTAAAAGTATTTTATTTTTCTTCAAAACTATTACACTTTCAATATAAGTAATAAATATTTTATTTCAATATAACACTTTTCAGTATAAGTATTACACTTTTTGTTAGGAATATAGTGTAATTGTTTTGAT
>NXFB01000163.1:0-10541 GCA_002525835.2 Ipomoea batatas | reverse complement strand
TAGAATAATAATCTATATCTATATTTTTTTAAAAATATAATCTATATCTATATCTATAATTGTATGGAATTCTATTAATTATAATTGAATTCCATATATATTATATTACAATACCTATTTGTTTACAATTCCATTTATTTTTTACTAATTACCAATTATTACCAAAAGATATGCTATTATTATGTTAATGGTGAAAATATATGAATGTTAATCAAAAGAATTACCAATTACCAATTATTACCAATTACCATTTACCAATAATAGCTCTGCCTCTCTCTCTTTATGGCTATAAATACAAGAAGAAACCCAGTCAACCACCCACCACCATCACCAATTTTAATCTCTCTTAGTTCTATTATTTGTCGTTTGTGAAAGCATCAATGTACATAGGAAGAACCACACTTCTCCATAAAAGTTTGACATATTTACTTTTTTTTTTTACTTTTCTTATCTCTATCTTTATCCTTTTTTTTTGTTACACTCATTGCAGGTTCTTATATTTTGCAATCACAAGCGATGGGGTTAATTGTTGGTAGCTTCAATTGTCGAAAGGTAAGCTAATTTGTCAAATAACTACAACTTTTATTCTAAGTATTAACTATTCTTTTTTAATTGATTTTTTTAACTATTCTTTTATATTTGAAATCTTATATTTCCAGCTCTCTTGATCCTTTAATTACAAATGCAGATATTTGGAGCCTAATAAGCAATGTGATGCAAAGGATAATGGATCTGTTAAGAGATGTGAAAGTTGAGAGAAGCAATTAATGAAATATTTTCCTGTTGAAATCCTATACATTTTATGTTTTTGGGCATTAAAGATTTCAAATTTTAAATTTGTGTAATTTGTTTAAATCTTAACATTTCATGGTTTTACATTACTTTGAATATGTAGTTGTTTTATTCATTTATTCATACCATGTTCAGAGGTGAAATCTATATATATATTAAAACAGAAGTACTAGCTTTCCCGCTCATTTTAGTCCAAAAAATTTGAAATTGGTCAACATAATATTATATAATAATTCCTTATCAGAAATTCTAGCCTTCCTTATCATTCCTTATTTATGGCTAAAATTGACAAAATATTCAGTATATGATTCCATTCCTTATTATACACGAAATTAATGAAATATTTTATTCAATTCCATTCCTGTATGGATTCAAATTAATATACACAGAAATTAATTGCGTATTTTTTTTATTTTATATTCGTAAACAATCAAATTACTATATGATGTATATTATACTATTAAAAAAATAATACTATATTATGTTAATGTATGTAATTAAATTCCTCTCATGATAATATTTTTCTTAAACAAAAACATAATATTATATAATAATTCCATATAAAAAATTCTAGCACATGATAATATTCAAAAAAAAATTCAACAATCAAATTACTATATGATGTATATTATAGTATTCATAAAAAATTTACTATATTATGTTAATGTACGTAATTAAATTCCTCTCATGATAATATTCAAAAAAATAAAAATTTCAACAATAAAATTACAATATGATGTAAATTATAGCATTAAAAAAATATTACTATATTATGTTAATGTACGTAATTGAATTCCTCTCATGATAATATTTAGGAAAAAATAAAAATTTAAACAATCAAATTACTGTATGATGTATATTATAGTATTAAAAAAATATTAATGTATTATGTTAATGTACGTAATTAAATTTCTCTCATGATAATATTAAAAAAAATTCCAACAATCAAATTACTATATGATGTATATTATAGTATTCAAAAAAATATATATCTATATTATGTTAATGCACGTAATTAAATTCCTCTCATGATAATATTCAAAAAAAAATCCAAAAATCAAATTACTACATGATGTATATTATAGTATTCCTAAAAAATATTACTATATTATGTTAATGTACGTAATTAAATTTCTCTCATGATAATATTCAAAAATAAAATAAAAATTCCAACAATCAAATTACTATATGATGTATATTATAGTATTTAAAAAATATTACTATATTATGTTAATATACTATAATATAGATTAGTACCTTCCATATTTTATTTCCATTTAAACAATATAGAATATAGAATATTAGTATATAGAATAGTATTTCCATTATATATATATATATATATATATATATATATAAACAGAAGTGTTATTTTTCCCGCCCATCTTAAGAAAGTATTTCTTTTTTAACATTTGAAATTACATATTATATAATGAATCATGATCTCCTTTTAAGGTATACTAAACTAATACTCATTATATTCTTTTTCAACTTAAGTTCAATTTTTTATATACAAATAAAATTAATATATAAAAAATATATCATTAAAAAGTTTTAATTAAAAACTTTTAAATAATATAATACCTATATTGATATTTTTATTTTAATATATTAAATTAACATACAATTATATTAAATCACTATATTATATTCATTTTAAATATAATATTGGTTCATTTTCAAAATGTTGTAGATTGATTTTTTACAATACTTTTGTAATATATAATTAAAATTAACATGGATTTACATACTTAAATTCTATTAGAATTGAAATCTTTTAATTTAATATTTTATATAGAATTGAAATTAACATGTTATTATTTTAAGTCTATTAAATTAATTAAAATTAAATTATTTTATATAGAAGTGAAATCTTTTATTTAATTTAATATTTTAATATTATAGATGTTTTTAAAATTTTTATTTGTTTTGAATTTCAATTCAAAAAAAAATAAAATTAAAATAATTTCATTTGGTTTAAGTTTAGTTGTATACGACAATTGAAAGAATTCTTTTACAAACTTTTTATGTGTAGTAAAAGTAAACTTTGTTGCAAAATAAAATAAAAATAAAGTAAATACAATCTCATTGTTATTTGTAATTCTATTTTTCATCATTATATTGCTATATATATAGATCTCAATCTTTTTTAAAGTCATTAAAAAATAATATGCTAATTTAATGGTAATTGAATTTATAAAAAGAAAAAGAAAAATATATATTCTATTAAAATATTAAAAAATTCTAAATCAAAATAGATATGTCAAATTTAATTTATTCTAATAAGATAAAATTGAAATCTTCTATTCAATTTGTTATTTTTGTATTATAGATATTAGTAATTTTATTTGTTTTATTTTTAAAATTTTAATTAAAAATTGTTTAAAAAAATAATAATTTGATTCGAATATATATATACACGCACACATTACTTTAACTAAAATAAATTTTTAATCTTTCCATGCACATATTGAGAAATTTTGTTACAAAGTAAAAAATAAAATATATCAAGTACAATCTCATTGCTATTTGGTGTATTTTTTTTCTTCATATTATATATATATATATAGGAAGGGGTTCGGGTGAGATAAAAGTCCATGTGAGAAGTGAGATAGAATCTAAGTCGTAGATAAAAAAAAAAAAATTCACCACCTATGAACTTCAATAATGTGCACTAGAAGAAGGGAAAATGTGAACTGGAAGGTAAAAATGCGCACCGGATGCACAAAGATGTGAAACAATTATTTAAAAAATTAAATTTAATATATAATCTTCAACACAAATCATAAACGGTCATAAATAATAAACAAACAAACAATATTCAACTCAAATTAGTAATTAGTGATCAAGATCAATTGATCTTTTAAAAAAAAAAAAGTTTGTCATCTACAATTCGAAAAAAAAGAAGAAGTTATGGAAGGCACAACAATGTGCACTGGAAGAAGGAACAATGTTCACTGTATGGAACAACAATGTGCTCTGGTAGAAGAAACAATGTGCACTGGAAGAAGGAAAAATGTGCACTGGAAAAATGAAAAAATGTGCACTATATGGCATAAGAATGCGCACTGTGTTAAACCCTAAGCCCGTTTATAGATAAGCCCATTAGGGTTTTCTCTATTTTGTATAAGTAGTGGTAGTCTGTACAGTTCTAGACACAGAGATATATACAAATACACATTATTCTCTCAAGATTCACATGGTATCAGAGCCTAAACCCTAGGACCCAATCCCCGCCGCCGCTGCCTCGCCGGAAGTCCGCAGATCGCGAACTGTTCACGTTCCAACTTCTGCCTCGTGGTTTTTTCTCCAAACTGACACCACAGGTCCCTCAGGAACGTCGTCGCGAGCATTCTGGTCCAACTCAGGTCGCCGCACGCGCCGCCACGCGCCACCGCCGCCGCCGGGAAGTCCAGGAGTTTTCTGGCCATATCTCCTTCCTCCGATCTCCGATTGAGCTGTCGTTGCCACCATTGGACTCGGCTTGAGGAGACGCATCTCCTAGTGTCAATCGTTTCCNCACAATAATAAAGAAAATAAAAAGTGATAAAGCCAAAGTAGGGTTGGGAGTTCAAGACTACCAACACAAACCCCAATACCTACCTACTATTATTTTATTCAAAGAGAAAGAAAACAGAAGAAGAAGATCTGTGGCGGTGGTCGGAGGCGGACGGAGCTGCAACGGTGGTCGGGACGGAAGAAGAGCGAGAGTAAACGTAGAAGGTGACCAAAACCGCCGGCTCAAAGCTCCATTAGAGCTCCGCCCGGAGGCCGGCGGTGAAAGCCGAAGTTGAGCAGCAAAAAGGAAATTAAAATATTACGAAAAATAAAATGAATATATTAATATTTCATTGGAAATATAATCGGTAATTATATTATTATAATTATATGAATTAAATATTAATTAATTAATTATATTAATTATTAATTATATTAATAAATAGTCCATAATAATTAATATTTATTAATTAGAAGGTTGAACAATCCTCTCACCAACTTTAAATGTCGTTGATCAAATTAATTAGTACACGTGTGACATGAACATTGCAGAAGGTCGAACATATTTAATATATAATAATAATAATTTTTGTATATACGAATTGATATTCGTGTTAACGAAAAATAATTAATTTAGTGTAATTGACTAATAATAATTGCTTAATAATTATTATGGTAATTAAGCTAAATATTGGTCGTTGAATTTATTTTTATACTCCATAATAATTAAAGTTAAATTATTTCTCATTTTTTCATATTTATTTTTGTAATAATATAATTACTTAAGTTATATTAAATATCGATCTTTTTAAGATAATTGTAAACAAACAAGTCATATATTATTCAATTAATTGAGTGATACTTTTGCACTAATCATATAATCAAATAAATGTACATGTTCAATATTAGATTTTTTTAATATCTTTAATTTTATTATCTAAATAAATAATACAAAAATTTATCCGTGAATCGCACGGGTAATTGGACAATTATTTACTCTAATTCAAGCAAAGAAAACATAATCGATCTAACCAATTTCATCAATTGCTCTATATAATATTCGATGTTATAATTTATATAATTGTATATCGATCCAAATATTCTTAAAATATTATAACAAATTCATTTCGTGCAATGCACGGGCGAAAATACTAGTATTAATATAATTACAATTAAACATGGTATAAATGTATTATTACACAATATTAGTATAATTACCTAATAATTATTATAGTAATTAAAAAAATTAATTACATAGATATTAGTATAATTGACTAATAAATATTATGTCAATCAATTTAATAATTACACAGATATTAGTATAATTACAATGAAACATGAGTTGTTGGTTTTTTTTTTTATTTAAATAATAATTACAATTAATTCATTCAAATATGGAGGAGGAAGAAAAAACTAAATATGATATAGTGAAAATGAATATACTTAAGGTATAAAAACATAATTGCACATATATTAGTGTAGTTGACTAATAATAATTGCCTAATAATTATGATGATAATTGAACTAAACATTGATCGTTGAATTTATTTTTATAATAATTATAATTAAATTATTTCTCATTTTTCCCATATTTATTTTAGTAATAATATAATTACATAAGTCATATTACATATCGATCTTTTTAAGATAATTGTAGACAAGTCATATATTATTAAATTTGTTGAGTGATACTTTTGCACTAATCTTATAATCAAATAAATATACACGTTCAATATTAGAATTTTGTATAATTTAATCTTTATTTTTATTATCTAAATATATAATAAAAAATTTATCCATGTATTGCAAGGGTAATTGGACAATTATTTGCTCTAATTCAAGCGAGGAAAACATCAAAAAACATAATTGATCCAACCAATTTCGTCAATTACACTATATAATATTCGATGTTATAATTTATATAATTATATATGAATCAAAATATTTTAAAAATATTATAACAAATCCATTATGTACAACGCACGGACAAAAATATTAGTATAAATATCTAAAATCGAAATAAATCTAAAATTTTAATATAAATTATTAACCTTTTTTTTTTTTTGCACAAATATAAATTATTAACATTGAATATCTATTTTTGTGCATCGCACGTCAAAAATACTAACTTGAAATATAAATAACAAACAAAGCGGTCCAGGCATGAAATCATACTCCGTAATTGCTAGTTGCTAACCAAGCGGCAAGCGGTAACACTAACTAGATTTGACCCACCCAAAGTCCCAAACCCTCCTTAGCCTTTTGTCCTCCTTGACCACTCTCCCTGTCTCTCATCGAGTCATCGTCATCTGCAACTGTTGATGTGAATCCTTTTGTGCTCTCTCTGTCTCTCTCTCTCCGTATCGCTTAATTGTCATTCACGATCAGTTTCTCTTTTCAGCTCTCCCTGCTTTTCACATCCCCTTCTCTCTATATCTGCATTTGTGACATATCGGCAATCAGATGGCTGAACGCAGACGCAAGTTTGATCTCCCTGAAAATCTCCTCGCACTCAAAGCGTCCGATCAGAATTCGACTCCTAAATGTACTTGTTAATTGGGTTTTTTAAACTCCTTGCCTATTCTTCAGTGTCTTTGATTATTAATTTTTTTCTTAAATGTAATTAGATTGGATTTCGAGTTGATTGAATTAGCCTAAGTTGTATGGATCTGAGTGAGTTAACTTCACTCAGCGTTNCCAATTTCATCAATTGCGCTATATAATATTCGGTGTTATAATTTATATAATTGTATATCGATCCAAATATTCTTAAAATATTATAACAAATTCATTCCGTGCAACGCACGGGCGAAAATACTAGTTTTACAAATACAATCATTATCGTTGTTGTGAAGCAAACTCAGTTGTTGATGCTTTAGCTACAATTGGTTGTCTTGCTCTACGCCTCTCTTGTATATTTTTTATTTGATTTTTTGCCGGATTCGGTCCAATTCAAGCTGCTCTCTTGTATGACTTTCGTGGGTTGTCTGCTCCAAGACGTTATTATTGGGGATGTCAATTGTACCCGTACTTGACGGGGAACCCGATTCCCCGCGCCCTATTGGGGTAGTGATGGGGACAAAAATAGGGGATCAGGGATGGGGATGGGACAATTTTGAATTCCTCGTCGGGAACGGGGGCGGGGATGGGGAGTGCTCTCCGCGCCCGGCCCCGTCCCCGAAATATATGTATGTATGTATGTATGTATGTATGCATGCATGCTCCCAAACATAGGAGAATGTTTCTTTAAATTGGGTTATCAAATTAAATTGTGTGTTTTGATTATTCACTTCTTTGATTCCCTGGCTTGTTTCGTTTAGACCTTTGCATCTAGAATTACTTGAAGTTAGTTCTATCTTTAGTTAATTTAATTTCTTGGTTTCAATTCAATTGGAACGTATTCGACTAGGCATGTGTTTATGTTATTAGATATTAGTGTTATTGAATACGACTTTCACTTGGTATCAAAGCACGTTTCAAGAAGATCATTCTTGTTTGATCTTGTGCTCATAGATGTATTAAATGCTTTGTTTGTTAGTATTCGTGTGTCTCTATCCTCGTTTATCTCTCTGGTATTACTCCTGGCCTCTCTATACGATATTTTTTTCCATTCAACTTTTCTTTCTTAGAAAAATCTCTCATGCTACCATAAAATTTCTTGCAAAGATGGAGGGACAGACCGGCTAGACCCTCATAGTTACGTTAATTAGGTCAAATTATGCTTATTGGAAAGCTCGCACCAGGGTGTATCTCCAAGTACAAAGAACCAAGGTATGGTCCATTGTAGTTAAGGGATTTACATCCCACTCAAGTTAAGGAAGAAAAGACTATCGAACTAGTATGGATTAAAAAAGAAAATGTGGCTAATGAGTACAACAATATTGCTTTGAACATAATTATGGGGAACCTAGATGAGAGTTAGTTCACTTTGATAGCAAGATGCACTCGACTAAACAGGCTTTGGACATTCTGGAAGCACTATATGAGGGAAGGTGCTTCTGTCAAACAATCAAAACTGTAGCAATTTCATACAAAATGTAAAGAACTTAGGATATGAGAAGATGAGACGATAGTACAGTTTAACACTCTAGCTCAAGAATTAAAGAATGAAGCTAATGTACTCAATGAACCTTTCTCTAAGAATAAGCTTGTACGCACTTCCTCAAAATTCATAATGAAAGTGATAGCAGTTCAAGAAAGCATTAGATGGGAATAGAAACCTGTACCTTACTAATGAATTTCGGGATAACCGGGTTCAATTCCCACAAGCGACGATTCCCCCTGGGCCAGCTCCCGTGCCTCCCGGAGCGAACGTGGGTGGACCCCGGACCGTTAAACGGACGGAAAGAAAGACCCCTGTAGATTTACCAAAAAAAAATTTACATACCTATGAAATGCAAATGTTTCCAAATGTACCATTGATATAATGTACATTTTTAATATGATAAAGATAATTTTGTTAATACATTAAATGTTATTTTTTGAAATTACAGAGTACTGAAAGTATATTATTTACTTATTTAGTATATTATTAAATAATATATCTTTAATATCTTAAAAATGAACATTTATTCATAGTCCACAGTATAATTTGCCAAATTAGTTTATGAGCACTCGATGGAAATAGTAAGCAAATTTAGGGTGTGTTTGAAAACCCGGAAAATAATTTCCGGAAATCATTTTCCGGGTTTTTTGTGTTTGGGAGTGCATGGAAAACCCAGTCAACGGAAAATGATTTCCGTTGACTGAGGAAAATAACACTATTTTGGCGGAAAACGACTTCCGCCCAAAATGAGCGGAAGTCATTTTCCGCCCCTTGCTTCCGTGCTAGGGACAGCCGGCCGTCCCTCTCTTCGTGCTAGGGACGACTGGCCGTCCTTCCCTTCATTCCGACGGCCTGGTTTCCGCCGAAAACCAGTCCGCCGGAGCTCTGGTTTCCGGCTAGAGCAGATCTGCTCTGGTTCCAGCGGAAACCAGAGCATTGAATGCTCTGGTTTCTGCCGGCGGAAACCAGTGCGAAGTTCGTTTTTTTTTCTTTTTATATAAATATTATTATTTTATATCTTTTTGTATTTTAAATACAACAAAAAAATTATATAATTATATTCTACTCATTTTCTGGAAAATGAATCAAACACACCAGAACAGTTTTTCAAGATGCAACCAAACACAGAAAATAAAACAATTTTCCGAAAAATGACTTATTTTCCAGAAAACATTTTCCAGAAATCATTTCCCTGCTTTCCAAGCACACCCTTAGAAGAAAAGAAACTGTAGAGTAAGCTTGGACTAAATAAATTCCCTAAGTGGACACTACATTATATGTATATATTTATTTATACACATTAGTACTACCCAGTGAGTATGTTAGAATAAATCAGCAAATCTACAAAACTTGATAAAAAGGACCAACTACTACGAGGCTGTTTCTATAATCAGCTCTGCAGCTAATCCCATTGTACCTACCCCACCGGTGCCCAGCAAGGCAAAGGCAAGCTCTTCCTCATTCCATTGTCTCAGCCCTTTACTTAGCCTCTTCAGCAACTCTACATTCACTTCACACACCCACGACGGGGTGCACCCCACCATCAGGCTCAAGAATCCCGACACATAAGCCCGCCATGTACCCGGATCACAACCGAGTGATATTTCGCCGTCCAGAGCACTTGCGAGGAATTCCATGTGGCGGCAGAGGATTTTCGGTCTGCGCTTTGATGCTGAAGTCGATGAGTCGATGCCCCAAGCGAAAACGACACAGAGTATGGTGAAGTATGCGAGCGCATAGCCCTGTAGCATTGGAACAATCCCAGCTGAGTCTCGTACTTCTTGTTCAGATGTGTGGACTGACAGAAACCAAGAGGGTAATATCTCTTTAATTAGTGATTGCACTAGACCAAATCCCCCTGATAACCACATTAGGGAAGCCCCGAGTGAGGCTGCTACTTTCACTTTAGTAATTGCAGTGACTAGAGAAACGTTTCCATATTTCATCCCGTTCTTGGCCTTCTTCAGCTTCTCCAACCTCTCTCTCGGGAGACCGCTGAAAGCTATGTCCCTCACAGATTGCAACAACACAGAAACAATCTCTTCTCTCAAGAACATGATGTCTCTAAGCGATCTGTACACTCGTAGATATAGGATACCTGGGGCAACGGGAGAGATTCCACCTTGAAAATGCGATCCAAAGCCGTGGCCAAGAAGGGCCCCAATGCCCCCGTTGCTGCTTGTTATAGAGGAAGAGGAAGCATTTG
>NXFB01000162.1:0-19703 GCA_002525835.2 Ipomoea batatas | reverse complement strand
ATATATATATATATATATATATATATAGTCTCTTCAAATTAACATGGTGCACCCAACTTATGCATGGATGGCAAGATATAACCCCAGAATTAACATACATCAATACATGGTTGGCTTTCATTCCCCCCACATATAATACATTTCATTCCCCCCCACATATAATACATGCGATTTCCCCTTTTAATATTATATTTTGATGTGATATTATTGAGTCATACTTGTGTGAGATCGTCTCAAGAATAAGTATTCGTGAGACTGGTCGAGTCCGGTCAGATTAAAATGGAAATGTACTCATACTCGTAAATGTAATATATACTAAATAAGGAATAAAGTGTTTGTTACTTTTAAGGAAACATAATATTTTTGAGGATAAATGTAATACTTTTATATTTTGATGTAAAAGTAGTACATGTAATATATATTTTTTTTAAGAGAAAAGTACATGCAATATATAGTATTACATTTTCACTTATAAGTAATGTTGCACTTATAAAGGAAAATGTAATACTTTTGCCTAAACATTTTATTCATGATTTATTAGTATTACATTTTTTAGTATAAGTATTACATTTCATCTTGACCCGATCCATCTCACAAACAAGCTAAGGATCTGTAATTCCGTGACATTGTGTCACACAAGTTTTTGTCAATATTATTTGATTAGTTATTTTTATATTTGAGTAGTAAATAATTTTTTTAAAAAAAATATATACGATGGTGTCTGCTAGTTTATTGATAATCAATTAATATAAAAAGTTATGATTTTAAAAAAATTACATTTTTCATCATTAGAAATGTCCCCCATGGAGCTTGAAATTTTTTTCAGGGAAAAAATTTATTATGAATTATTCTTATGAATCTAGTTTTGATTTCTGAATAAATCGTATACATGTGTTTTCAGAAAAAAAAAAAAGAAAAATAAAAGAAGAAGAAGAAGAAAATGTAAGGTTTATATCCTTCTCATTCAATGTTCTTCGTAATTATTATTCTTTCTATCTCATTTTACTTGACATGTTTATTATTTATTAATCAAACAAAATCTTTCTACTTCACTTACTTTCCTTAATATTTACTATCTATTTTTAACCTATGTTTCAATAATATTTTAGTTTAATTTCTAATATATAAATTTGACACTCTAGTACTAAAATAAGTATTATAAAAATTGAACTATAAATAAATTAAATCAAAGAAGCCTAGCACACCTCTTGGGGGTGGAGGATGCGCAAACCTTAAATTTAATTACACACACATACATAATATAATCCATGTTGACTCAACAAGATATAGTCTTAGATAGTTGTAGTGTAGAGTTTCACCCTCTTGTAGAGTGTCTCATTATGAACACTGTATCAGATATTGGTCTTTCCACCTAAGGGACCGCTTAGTCACCATAATTTAACTTCTCTACAATTTTGTATGACTATGGTGTGGAGCCCCAGGGGCGAGTGATTTTGCATTTTGCACCCAAAATATATAGTGAAGTGATATTTAAGTTTAAGTTAGAATTCTCCTACCTATTAAATTAGTCTTTATGAATAGACTTTTCAATTCCATTGAATTTGAATACCAATTGATACTGTAAATACGTTGTGATGTCCATATACGTATGAATTAACGGATCAGATCGTATTTAGGTTCTTTTATGTGTTGCTTCTTAGTTTAAGGCTTGAGATCGTTTGAAGACGTGAGGTAAGAGGATCCAGAATTGTATTATGGTAGGTAAAACGGTCAGAAGTCCTCCCTCCTAGCCTTAAATGTATGTGGTATTTATAGCGGAGGAAGGGAGACACATGTTGGGTTCTCGGCATGACTAGCACGTGCCACACATGCAGTCGGTGCCTAGATTTCTTCTCGGGAACAACGCATTGATAGCCACGTGTGCCTAAATTTCTGATCGCCCATTGGGATAAGGTTGGGTTAAGGCCAGGAATCTAGGTCCAAATCCTCAAGTAGCCCTTCTCAGGATAATCGTCCCAATATGATATAATCAGGGTCAATTTCTAAGCAGCGGGGCAATATTGTAATCTTTAGTTAGCTCGGTTGTCGCACTCAGGTCGAGAATATCAAGCTTGTGTTCAGTCAAGGTCAGAAATCATTCATCTCAGTGACATGTGACCGAATACCAAACATGTACCGGTATGTAAAGAGAGGTATAGTCGAGAAAAATTATCTATCACCTATAATTGATACAATTGCTTGTTGAGGGCTAATGCATGACAATAATGGGTTACTTGAAAGAGGATTACATAGTACTGGGGCATGCAAAATTTGATTTTATCTGATATCCAATTTTATATTCACAAATATTACATTATTTGTTTTGTAATATTCTAATTATAATTTTTGTAAATAACCAAATTTTAATATAAATTGTTAATTTTAATTTTACAATAGATCAAAATTCAAAATAAATTGAACTAATCTGTCTAAATAATTCATAATTTACCTCATTTACTTGGCCTACTAAAATCGTACTACCTTAATAATAATAAAAAAAAATTAATAGTGTCCAGATATGTCTCTTTCAATTAGATTTTGAATAGAAAAGTGAGCAATATATAATAATTTTGTAGCTAACCAAGCACGCACCAACATTAATTAATCATTATCACTTTCTTGATAATGAAAGTTGTGCTTTGTGCATTAACATTATCATCACTTTTTTTTCTTGCTTTCATTTCCTCATCGGGAAAAAAATATATATATATAAACAAAAGGACGATACTCTTACTTTCATTGTCAACTCAATTCATACTTTATAATATATATATATATATAAACGTGGCTACTAGCAGTTGTTATATTGTGGACCATGGTCCACAATGAATTGTGGACCATGGATCATGGTTGATACTGCAGTTGTGTTGAAAGGGAACTACAGTTGCGCGGAACAGAAATCGTGTCATCCATCTGGAACTATAGTTGTTTTGAACGAATACTGCAATTGTGTTGAAAATATACTGCAGTTGTGTTGAACGGATACTGCAGTTGTGCTGAACGGATGAATGACCTCTGTTCCGTGCAACTGCAGTTTCTTTTCAACACAACTGCAGTATCTTTTCAACACAACTACAAAATCTGTTCAACACAACTGCAGTATCAGCTATGATCATGGTCCACAATGCTTTGTGGACCATGGTACACCATATAATTTGCGGGCTACTAGATATAATAATTATGGATCGGATATTATTACCATGTTTTGTCCTAATAATGATATATTCCCATGATTAATAGCTCAAACTCTCAAAGCCTCAAACCGCAAATTATATCGTGGACCGTGGTCCACAATGCATTGTGGACCGCGGTCCCAAAACGACGTCGTTTTGATTAATGAAAACAGACGGATAAATTCGCGCCACTCACTTTCTTTTCATATATACTGCACTTTCTTTTCAACACAACTGCAGTTACTTTATGATATAACTACAGTTTCATTCGATAATATAAAAACACAAATGTGAAACAGTTATTCAGTATCTTTTCATATACACTGCACTTTCTTTTTAACACAACTACAGTTATTTTTTGATATAACTACAATTTCATTCGATAATATCAAACACAAATGTGAAACAGTTATTCAGTATCTTTTGATATACATTGCACTTTCTTTTCAACACAACTACAGTTACTTTTTGATATAACTACAGTTTCATTCGATAATATCAAAACAAATGTAAGGCAGTATCTTTTGGAATGAACTGTAGTTTCAATTACGGGGCTCCGTCTCCCACTTACTAAAACGACGTCGTTTTGGGACCGCGGTCCACAATGCATTGTGGACCGCGGTCCACGGTATAAGAACTGGTCTGAAACACTCAAATTGCAGGCAAATTATTTTGTGGATCCGGGTCCACCTTTTCAAAGTACACATTTACATATTAAATATTGAGTTTATTACCGAAATGGTTCCTCGACTATAGTGAAATTACCAATTTGGTCTTTGACAATTTTTCTTGCGCAATTAAGTTCCTCGACTTTAAAAAATTCAACCATTTTGGTCCTACGTTTATTTTACCGTTTGATATCTATTAAATCGGGACCAAATTGATAATTTCACTATAGCCAAGGGACCATTTCAGTCAAAAATTAATTACCGAAATGGTCCCTTGACTATTGCAAAATTACCAATTTGGTCCCGATTTAATGGTTGTTTAACATCAAAATAAACGGAGGACCAAATTGGTTAATTTGACCAAATTGGTAATTTGACAATAGTCGAGGGACCATTTCGGTAATAATTATTTTTTAAAAATTCACAATTTGTAATGACCATGTATTACTTTCAAAAATTTCTAAAATTTTAAAAAAAATTATAGGCTAGAAGTTCATAATTCCAATACTAAATATACATGTTCTAGGACTAGATCCACCCTCACCCTGGTTCATGATACAACAACTGCAAATTGCCGCAAACGCATATAGTAGTATCATAATTATGATTTTGTTTATGTAAGTCTGATGTGGAAACAATCGGTGGAGCTTTAAATTCAAATTTATTATTTAAAAAATTTATAATTTTTGTTTAGTTTATACACTCGCAAAAATGTAAAACTATCTTCTAATTTCATTAGTTCTATTTTCTCTTTAGTCTGTACATTGAAACTATAGTAGGAAATTAAAAAGCAAACATAAAGTTTTTTAATGGAAATTTAATTATTTATATAATGAATAAGAATCAAATAAGTCGCGTCCATGTATTACCAACTCAGACATGTTATTTTAGGTTGAATTGCATGAATTTGTGATGTTCGGAAACTTAATTGTAGTTTTTTTTTTTTTAAACTCGATGACCCAATTGCAGTTTGCTGTGTAGTTGGGTAGCCTATTTGACCCTTATTCCTTTACAGCACATTTGGTTCATAGAATGAATTTGGAGGGAATAGAAATGCTATTCCACAGGGATTGAAATATGTAATGAATAAAACATAAATTGTATTCTATTGTTTGATTCATTGAAGGAATATACTTTAGGAATTGTACTCCAGTGTTTGGTTGGTCAAAAGAATAGAAATGGAATAGGTTTTAAATACATAAATACCATTATAAATAATAATAATAATAATAATGATTATGATTATGATATACTGAATGAATGAATGAATAATAATAATAATGATTATGATATACTGAATGTTTTATACATACACACACATGTATATGTCTATGTGAGAGATAAGAGAAATAGAATAACAATAACAACAACAACAACAACAATTATTATTATTATTATTATTATTATTAATATTATTATTATTATTATTATTACTCCATATTATAATAAAAAAATATATTTATATTAAAGAGTTATTAATTAAGGACAACTTAGATATAAACAAACATACATGTGTCTATGTACGCAACATAATAATAATAGCAGTAGCAGTAGTAGTGTAGTAGTAGTAGCAGTAGCACTAGAAACCTTAGGAGGAAAAAGACAACATTTTGCAAACCAAACGATAGTCATGTACAAATTCCCATAATTATTCTCAGATGCTAGTATTTTGATGAATTCCAACTAGTTTTGAAAGGCTTCCATAGTACATTATTTTGGCTTACAATGCACATTGTTATAAATTGTATATGGTAATTTTTTTTAAAGGAGAAGTTGATATATGTCTGAGATTCCACCACACGTTTTACCTGTGGCCTTCACCACACCGAACATAAATCTATGTATGTATGTGACGGTAAAAATGGTTACCGGATAATATTGATAAGTAATCATAGTTGAGTATAAGAGTTTGTATGTCATAAAACAGAGAGCCCCCTTCCCCTACAACAGGGTTCACTATTTATACCTATAAGTGCAACGACTCTTATGTGAGTACAACGGACACTTAATGAATGTACTAAGTGCGGGTAATAACATCAATGAGCCGTTGGAGTAATTTATCTTCAATATGTTGTGCTTGTGTAACGGGCGGTCGCTAGACTTCCTCGTGACCGCTTGCTTTGCTTCTAGTGGTTCCGAGTCGGGTGTTTTGCCCAATTATCCTGTCAATATGTATGTATGTTTGGTCGGAAGAGTGTCAAATTGCCTTTGAAGTTCTCAAAACATATATGTTTTCCCCTCCACTATTGTCTAAGCCAGTGGAGGGCAAGATATTGTTCTTCCATTTGGACGCCTCTCAGCAGGCTATTAGCTTGGTACTTATCCGGGAAAAAGACAAAGTTCAGCATCCAATATACTATGTGAGCAGGGCTTTGAAGGCTACTGAAGTTCGCTATTCGCCACTTGAAAAAGTGGCTTATGCGTTGGTAATCACAGCTAGGAAGCTGGTCCTGTATTTTCAAGCTCATCCTATCTAAGTGTTGACAGATCAACTGTTAGCTAGAGTGCTTAGAAACCCGACTTCCTCTGGTCGGTTAGTCAAGTGGGTCGTGGAGCTTACTTAGTATGGAATCGTATACCAGTCGTGGCCGGCCATCAAAGCTCAAGTGATGGCCGACTTTATAGTCGATTGCACGGCTCAAAATTTGAAGGACGACTCTGTGACCATTCACGAGTTCAAGGGATGGTGGGAAATACATGCTGACGCTTCTTCAAGGAAAAAGCACCATGGGAGGGGGGGGGAATGCTAACTATCCTGGAAGGCTTCTAACTATATTATGCTTTGGAGTACCTGTTCAAAACTACTAACAATAAGGCCGAGTATGAGGCCGTCCTTGGCTGGCTACAGGTGGCTAAAGCTTTGGGAGTTTAAAAACTTCACATTCGGGCCCACTCACAACTGGTGGTCGGGCAAGTGATGGGGACCTATGAGACTAAAGGAGAACGAATGAGGCGGTACAAGGAAATGACTGAGGGAATCCTAAAGGAGTTCAAGGCCTATGAGATAGATCATGTTCCTAGAGCCGAAAACTCGGAGGCAAACGTTCTATCCAAGATAAAGTTAGGGGGAATACCAGATTACTTATTGAGCATCTGTCGAAAAGAAATAGTGGAGCGACCAAGTATAGAAGCTCGGGATGAGAGTGCGAAGAAAGTAAATGTGATGAGACGGTAAGACCCAAACCCGGATGGAGGTGATGAGGAAGAAGAAATTCCTCCAGATGCCCAGTTTTTTGCTGACCTTATCATGTACAAGGAGAAGGTCGAGTTACCTGATGACCCAGTAGAAGTAGCTAGAATCAAAAGAATGGCACCGTCCTACGTTATGTAGGACCAAAGGTTGTACAAGAGATCTTTCGGGGGACCTCTCCTATTATGTTTGTTCCCGACCGACGCCGAGAAAGTGATGGAAGAAGTGCACTCAGGTATTTGCTTGGCACATCAAGGCGGTCATACCTTGGTGTGAAAGCTAGTGCTACAAGGATATTATTGGCCAACCATGATTAGAGATTGCACCGGAAGGTGGCAAAGTGTACTATTTGTCAGGCCTTCGCCCGGAAAAACGAGATTGGCTTCCTTCTATACGCCGGTCACCACTTCCATTCCGTTCGCAAGGTTGGGGGGTAGATCTACTGGGCCCACTACCAGTTGCGTTGGGGTGACACAAGTTCTGTATAATTGTAGTCAATTGTTTCACCAAGTGGGTAGAAGCCAAGCTATTAGTCACCATAAGTAAGTATCAATGCAGAAAGTTCCTTTGGAAAAACCTGATTTGCCGGTTTGGAAAAAATACCTGAGCATCTGATCAGTGACAACGGTCGGCAGTTTGATTGTTGGCCCTTTGCCGAGTTTTGTGAGAAATTTGGAATTCGACACAACAAAGTATACGTGGCCTACCCTCAAGCGAATGGCCAAGTGGAGAATGTCAATTGGACCATCGTGGATGGGATACGAAAAAAGCTAAGTGACCTTCGAGGAAGTTGGGTGAGTGAATTAGAACGAGTGTTGTGGGCCTACTGCACAAGTTCGCGAAGGGCCACCGGTGAAACACCCTTCTCCTTAACATATGGGTTTGAGGCTAAAGTGTCGATCGAAGTGCTCGAACCTAGTAGCCGAGTCATGCAATACAGTAATGAAGTGAACGAGGAAAGTTTGCTAATAGAGAATAACTTTTTGGAGGAGACAAGAGATGTAGCTCGACGAAGAATAGCCGAGTATCAAAGGTCAATGAAAAGATATCAAGACAAGCGCCCCAAACCCCATTACTTCCTTGAAGGGGACTTAGTGCTCAGAAGTCAAACCGGTAGTCAGCCCAATGAAGGAGGGCAATTCACTAAAAAGATGAAGGGCCTTATCGGTTTTATACGACGTTGGTTATGTGTGTGGATGGCTACTGGAATGCTGCCAAGCCTCCTGCACGCGTGGTTGCATCATCCCAGGTCCTTCGGGGCTCCTGTCTTGCTTGGTTTGCTTGTTTAGCTCATTACTTGTTCCTAATAGCTCTCGGGGCGTCTGTTATGTCTCAATTCATGCCAAAGGTAGCTTTGTGTGTGGTTAACGAATTTAAAGCACAAATTCTCACAAATTATCACTTAAGGATACTGAAAACGCTATAAAGCACCCTAGTTTATACTCAAATAATAGGTGTCTTGGGAGCTTATCAAGTTTCCACACTTTACTTCTTGCTTTCCCTCAAGCAAGACATCATACTTTTATGCACATAAGCTTCCAAGATACCAATAATACAAAACAGAACTCTTGGTCAATCAAAATGGTGGGTGTTTAAGACTATCGAAAAGGGGGAAATCTTTTGTGTTATCTACAAAGGATGTTGGTTAGATGCCATCAACTTAATGAATATTTTCGGGAAGTAAAAACCTTTCGTAGATAAACGATTAAAAAAATGAACACACTTCTCGTACCACGCACAAGCATGCAATTCCAAAATTCGAATTCACGTCTCATTTAATTAGGCCCTCTAGCCGATCCCACTAGTGGGAACGATGCGCACTAGTTAATCAACCCTTCCGTCCTAAACGCTAAAGCCCAACGATAAAATGAGGGTAGGGGCATGGACCACTCACCGCTTATGGCTTAGTGCGGTCCCTCTTTTCTTCTCACTTCCTAGGATAACGCCATCGAGCGACCCGACTTCACATGGAGCTCCATGCTTTTCCGAAAACAGTGCAATGGGTACCTGAATCCTAGCGAAGCGGCTCACCTCATCTCTAATTTCTCAATTTCTGGGATCATTTTATGTCGACAACCGACTCCAGATAAAGCTTTTGCTTACCGAAGACTATGGTTGAACACAACCTAGCGAAATGGCTTTCCTCAATTTTTATCTCGATGATTGGCCTTTGTGCCTTTTCAATTGTTTCTCCATGTAACCCCTCATGCCTTTTTTCTCTTGGAATTAAGGGATTTTTCACTCTTAAGATTACCAATAGGCTCACCTTTTGGCCCGTGCCCTACCAAGATTAGTTCAATTTCGGGCCTCGCTAAAAATTATCTTTCTTAAATTAAAAAGTGCACACACCCACTTCGAGAGATCCTTGACTAAAGTCCTACGTAAATAAGAGGCGAACATCATGCAAGCAGGCAAGAATATAAACTTATTTGGCTCTAAACACTATCATGGGTGCGAAAAGTAACTTCCTCAAAGATATTTCAAGAATAAAAAATTTGGGCATCTAGTCAAAATTCTCTCTAGATAACACAAACAATAACTCTCTTTTCCAATTGCAAATACACCCGTTTATCATTCCCAAGAGACCAACTTTTCAACTCTAAGCAAATAAGCATGTTAAGCACAAAGTGCGTCCTTTCCACACTTTAAAATAAACATCGTCCTCGATGTTACCTCAGATCACGGGGTAAAGGAAAAAGGGTTTAAACGGCTATAGCAAATAAGAATCCCTTTCCACACTTTGGAATTTGCTTTGGGATATAGGGTATATTCTAATGATCCTCAATTGATAAAATAACATGGTAAGCTCAAACAAACACATACAAAGCTATATAAACAATTTTTCCACACTTTGAATTTGAAAATGGGGCTTAAAAATAGAAAAGGGATAAGAGGTTAAACCAAGTATGCATCCCTCTTTCCACACTTTAGCTTCCAATCATCGGTCGGCCTCTGTTATCAAAGTTCTATTTCAAAAGATGGTGACAAGATATACGATAGCGATTCAAGAGAACTATTCAATTATTATAAACTTGATAGAATATCTTATAGCAAAATAGATAACTGCATAAAGCGTAGATAATTTAAATATTTAAGAGAGAACTACTTAATAGAGTAAAATTATATAAATAAACTACCAAATATAAAAGTGCATAAAAGTAAAGCAAATAAATGTAAAAGCATTAAAAATAAGCGTAAAAGCGAATAAAAGTAAGTAAAGAAATAAAGGGCGGAACCCCACGCACAGGGAACCTAATGTTTCGATGGGACCACCAATTAGTAACAATGTTTTAGGGACTTTCGTTTCAAGAACCAATGTGTCGGGATTATGATTACCACGTCACTAGTCACCAAAAGAGGGAGGGTTGAACTGTCTACCAAACTAAGCTTGAAGCTCTTGGATCATGCGGGCATTTTCCTCGACAGCTCTCCTTGTTCGGAGAATCTCCTCATTTTGGGCGCACAAATATGCCATCTGCTCCTCGTGGAGCTGCCTGTGGAAAGCTTGAGAAGCCTCCCAATCCATCTCAGTCGGGCCATCGTGCGGTGCACCTAGCTCGCCTTGCTCCTGCGCATGTGCAGCATCATCTTCCTCCCATTATCCTCATTAGAATTATCATTAACTCCTACATTAGGCGCATCATCTCCTCCAAGTTTGAGGTACATAGCGTGAAACTCACTCACAGAAAATGCAATCATGGGAGCCTCATCCTTCTCACCTACAAGGTGGTTTCCAAGGCCCAAACCCTGGCCCAGTCTAGTCACAAAAGGACCAATAAACACGGCTTGTACCTTTCTTTTTGTTTGGGTTTGCAGTCATCTCATAGCTTGGACTCCTATGTTGACATTAATACCATTCTCTATGCTCCACATGTAGAATAAATCCTATCTATAGGCCTTGTTCGTATTTGTCTTCCTTCCTGAGAGATTCACAGCTAAAGCCAATCTGATGGCTTTCAGATAGTTGGTGGAGATGAGCTTTGCTTTCAAGTTAGATGAGTCATACTTTTCACTGTTTGTAATCTCCCTCCAGTAATTCACAACATCCCTTTTAGTATCAAAATCAGTCTTGAAGTTTCTAAAGTAAGGCATGGTTACCTCAATCTCATCATGAAAACCAAGGGCAACTCCCAGATCATTAACCGAAATATGATAGCGGTTACCGAATAGACAAAACTTGATTGACTCCCTCGCATCATTGACTTCACGCCTAATGTCAAGCGTGACTAAGAACTCATAACTAATTGGCGAGTAAGTCGGACCCCGCCATTCAAATAGTTTGCCCAACTGGGGGTGCCTCAGCAATCGGTTTACGTCATCTTGACAACCAAATTCTTGCAACACATTTTGATCAAAGAATCTGCCCTCGCTCAACCGTTTTCCTCGGTAGACATCCACCAAGGCACGCTCTGCTGCTGTTAAATGCCGTAATGGTCTGGTGCCTCGTTCTTGGAGAACCGGTGGAACATTTGCTTGTGGTTGATTTCTTGAAGGTTGGACTCTCGTCCTGGATCTACTTGATTCGGCGTGATCATGCTTAGCGTTCTTTGCCATTTCCTTATGTCTAGTCATCCTACAAAATTTAGAGAATTAAAAATAATGCATATAGGAATTGGTTTATTGCAATTATCTTTCAATAAGACACCGATGATTTAAGCTAAAATTTCTTGTCAGGAATAGGAGAATTTCGAAAAATAGCGATAGGGATTTTCAAAAAATTTGCCATAGTTTCCCCTATATTTTGATCAATTTCCATCATGAAAATATTAGCAATATCATTCCAATATCACACAAATGCTCAATTTCAATATAAGATAATTCAATTTGAGAGTAAAATAAGAAGTCAACTTAAAAGTCAATAATTTCAAAAAGTCAACTTCATCTTCTTCCCCAAATTTAAGAATTTGGGTTTGAAGGTGAAAATTCAATTTTAACAATGTAGTATGTGTAACATCAAATCGATGGTATATAATGGTTCTATAACAAGTTTACTCATCAATTCAATCATCAATTTCATCATATAAACAAGAAATTAAAAAAACCCATATGCATATCAATGGTGTTCATACATAAGCTCAAAATTCAAATTCAATCCATCAATGCATTCATCAATAATGAAAGAAAACATTAAGAGATAGTTCTATGATGCTTTAAAAACCAATATAAACATTCAAATCATTCAAAGTATTGTAGGATAGATTTTCAACACCACATTCTTCCAATTCCATAGAGAATCATGAAAATAGATAAGGGAAGATGTTTTTACTTTGTGGTTGAAGATTTTTAGCCTTAGAAAGATGAAAAATAATTAACTCTTTCAAATCTTAGACTTGGGATGGTGTATTGCGTGGAAGAGAAGAAAGTTTTTGATGTTTTGGGGTGGAAGGGGCGTGGTTCAGCCGAAATGGGGGTTTTATTCGCCATATGTAGCGTCCACGCCACCCACATGCGTGGTGGCATGCGTGGAATGCTACTGGAATCCATCCACGCGTTCCACACGCGTGGTGGACGCATGGATGGTCCAGTTCGTCCTTTCTTCCGTTTTCACTTTTCTCCTTTGCCTTCTGCCCAAATTTGATCTTTCCATTGCATTTTCCGGCCTTAAAACCTACAAATTAGTCTCCCAAAACATTGCACCAAGTAGAATACTAATAAAACATTAAAACAAAACATAAAACTAAGCATAAAACAATTTATTAAACCTTGGGTTGCCTCCCAAGCAGCGCCACAGTTTACGTCTTTGGCTAGACGCATCATACCTTATCTCTTCTCAGCCATATTCCTTTGTATTGGGTTGAAATTATTTTGGTACCCATGTATTTTTCCAAATCAACTTCTCATTCTTCCATTTTGGTTTCGTCTTGGTTCTAGTTTTGACCATTGCATTTGATTCATCATCTTTCTCTTCTGCTCTTTCTTTCCTTCCTTCTTGGTTTGTTCATCGAATCTCAAGGTGATTTCCCCTAAGCTTACATCTATTCGAGTATGAAAAGTAGCCAAGAACGGTCTTCCAAGTATCAAAGAGCCAAGGGGCTCATTTTCTCCCATTTTACAAACTATAAAATCAACGGGCACAAGAAATTTTCCTACTTTCACTAGCACGTCTTCTGCTAAGCCTTCCGGATACCATGTGGTTCCGTCAACTAGGCGGGACTTGGTAAATTCAATTTGTCAAAGAAACTAGAGGACATCACATTGATTGAAGCTCCGAGATTGGCTAGAGCATTTGGAAATTCCATGTTCTGTATAGAACAAGGGATCACAAAAGCTCCCGGGTCACCCTTCTTTACGGGGTAACCCGTGGTCATGCAAGCCGATGACTCTTTACTCAAACAAGAATAGTTATCACAATCATCCTCTTCAAACAATTCACGGCATTGCTTATCATTAAAGAATTTTCTAATAAAAGCATTAAATGTACCTTCCCTTGCCGTTTCTTTCTCTTTCGAAGTTTTGGTTTTGCTTTGCTGCAACTCATCCTTTTTAGCTTGATCACAAGAGGTGATTTTGTCTTTCTTTTTCTTCATTGAAATTTTGCAAGAAGCATTTGCAGTATTTGATTCAAGGCTTGGACTACAAGAGGTAGTCTATTCTTTCTTTCCTTCTTTGTTGCATTGGCATGTTTCACAGATTATGTCCATTGGGTCGCATCCTTCATGTTTTTCTTCAGTTGCTTCTATTGCATTAACTCTCTCCTTGGGATTATTTTCTGTGTTACTGGGAAGTTGTCTGTAATGTCTTACGGACATCATCTTGAACATTTGAGATATCTGATTTTTGATTGTTTTGAGAGTGGCATTCGATTCTTGCCTTAGACTCGAGATCTCCTGTCTGATTTCTTGTGTAATCTCTTGCTTTAGATTGGCTCGATCATTTTTCAATTCCATAATTGTTCTCGTGAGTCTTTCATCCACCTCTCTTATATCATCTCTTCTTTGTTGGGTAAAATCGAGTTGAGAGTTGTATTGAGGCCTAAATTGGGTCATCTGGGCTCCATTGCTTTGATTCTGACCATACATAAGTCTTCCTTTGTCAGTCTGTCTATAGCTAGGTTTGTTTCCGTAGTTGTACTGTCCTCGTGTTTGATATCCATCATTGTTGTTGTTCCATCCCTCACCCTGTTTCTAATTAATTGTTGTTCTGTCTCTGATTTCCTCCATAAGCATTATAATTGGGATTACTTTAATAATCAACCGCCTCAACCTGCTCAGCTGCAGACGGTGAAGTGCATATATTCGTGTCATGTGGTCTTCCACAGATATTACAATATAATGCCAAGGCCATGCAAGGCTTTTGTTTTCCTTCCATCTTCTCTACCATTGCTTGTAGCTTTTTTATCTCATGATTAATTGCTTTGATTTTTGCTTCGCTTGCCACGTGACTATTGATCTCGTACATGCCACCATGTTCTCCTCGTCAATCATACCAACATGAGGTATTCTTAGATATTCTTTCTATTAATTCTTCTGCTTCCGGTAATGCTAAGGAAACGTAAGCGCCGCTCGAAGATGAGTCAAGGAGCATCTTTCCTTCATCAGTTAACCCTCCATAGAATGAGCTTATCACATCCCATGGGTGCATTAGATCTTGCGGGCATTGTCTTTTTAGAACTTTAAATCTTCTCCAAGTTTCTCCCAGACTCTCCAGTCTACCTTGCTTGAACTCCTGGATTTGTCTCCTGATTCTCATAGTCTTAGTAATCGGGAAGAACTCGTTCATGAACTCTCGGTGTAGCTGTTGCCATGATCTAAAGTGGTTATCGTCTTGACTCTCCAACCAGCGTGCTGCCTCTCCAATCACTGAAAATGGGAATAGCTTGAGTCTAATAATCTCTTCACTGACCCCTTCCTGTCTGTACATCCCGCATGCTCTTATAAACCTGGTGATGTGCGCATGAGGATCCTCTGAAGGCAATACTGAGTATTGGCTATTTTGAACCAATGTGAGTATGGTCGAGTGCACATGGAAGTTGACATTCTCCATAGGTGGTACATAGATCGAATTGTGCATGTTGAAGTCCGGCGTCATATAGTCGGCGATGGATCTTTACTGTTCTTGAGGTATTCCATAGTAATCTTCTTCTCATATATGCTCTTGTGGATTCACTCTATTGACTTGTGGTTCTTCCAAAATTGGTTCTTCATGATTAACTGGTCCTGGTGGATTAATCGGTACAGGGGGCGGGTTTGGTATAATTGCTCCTCTCCCTGGGGGATTTCTTGTTGCGGTCGAAGAAGCCATTTGTGATTTTTGGATGCTTTTCTTCCTAGTTGCTCTGTTAATTTCTGGAATATAAGGGAATAAGCCTTGATTTCCTTTTGCTCGCGTGTGCATTCACCTGTTAAGATTATCAATGAAGCAAATAGTCCACAATTGACTAAAAGTAGTCCATTTGGTAAGTAACAAGAACAAGTAAAATAGAAAATAAAACAAAGTAAAATGGTATGGATTAACAATACTCAAATCTCACAATCATTCAATCAAAATAAACAAAACAATTGACAACCAATTGCCTTTCCCGGCAACGGCGTCATTTTGAAGAAGGTGTTCTACATAGTGGTTGAGGTGTCAATTAATGTGAATGTGTGTAAGGATAAAACGAAGAGTCTGTGACTCCCCGAGTGTTGGTCTCGAAGGAAGGACGTGGAGGTGTGTCAAGTGTTCGTGTGTTCAATTGATTGAGTCATGTGATGGATTGAGTGTGGTTGTGGGTGTGGTGAATAGAGATTTAAAGGTGCAGAGATTCATAGGTTATGCAAACAGAAGATAAAACAAATATGAGTAAATAAATGTAAGAAAGTAAGGGATTGGAGACTGCTCATTTAAGTTCCATCCTAGTGTGTCTAAAGCAATGGATAAATGAAGCAAAGATGTTGGCTATTCAGGAGTGTGTCTTCTTAGTCCTCTTCCTGCCTTTAAGCAACCAAAGTCTTAAGAGACATTTTATCAAATATCTTAGCTACACACTTTCCTACTATTCCTTATGAATTCCATAGGACCTATGATTGTCACAAAGCTTCAATATCAATGATAAGTGCCAACAATAGTCTTTTTACGGGTCATGATTAGATAATATTTTAATGATTCTACACCCATTTATGATCACTTTCATGGATAAAATCTCTAATTAACTTCTATTTGATAAATTCAGCTCAAGAAAAATACTTCGAATCATTTCCGAAGGATACATCAAAGTTTTAGGCCAAAAGAAGCATCAATCAAAGAAATCATCATGCAGGAGGCTGCCACGCCCACTCACACGCGTGTGAGCAGGCGTGGATTTTATCCAGAGAGCTCCCACGCGCCCTCACACGCGTGTGACAGACGTGGGAGCAGACCAGTAGGGCAACAACGGAAATCTGATTTTTGAGCAGCTATTTAAACCCTTTTCTCTCATTTTTAGAGGAGCTCTCTCCCAACTTTCAGATCTGAATTTTCTTATCATTGGGGAGGAAAAACACACTCAATGTCCATTAGATTAATTTAGATTGTAGAATTGAAGATGGATTGAAGATGTAGACTCAACACCCCTTGGGTAACATGTTCTTTTCATTTGATTATTAGATTAGATCTATTGATTGAGAGTAATCTTTATTTTATTGCTTTTATTTATGTTTATCATGTTAGAGTAGATTAATCGGGTGTGTGTGCCCTTGTTGATCTATGGATTGTTGCTTATAGTTTGATATTATGATCTTGGTGTTGTGGGAGAATGTTTGATGCTTTGTATGGATGTTGTTGCTTAATCTTTGCTTCTATTTCCGGCCGCGATAGGTAGTAAACCCATAGGAAGTGAGTGTGTGCGCGCGATAGCGGCCACTCACGAGCCTAGATTATCCATATCTCCGCTCTTAATCCGAAAGGATGAGATCCGAGAGGAGTGGTAGGCAAGGTGTTCGATAAAATGCCTCAACCGAATAAGGATTGAGAGTTTGAGTGTGACGCCACTCAATACAAAGACCGTGACTCCCTAGATCAATCCCGAAACCCAATTCCAAGCTACCTACGATAATCAATCCTTTAGCTTAACTTTGGCATGCACCCCTTTCCTTTTATCTTTCATATTTACCATCTTATTTTACTTTCAAACCCTTCACCCAACCATGAACTCTTCCTTTAATTCTTGTAACTCTTACCTTTCAACCACTTAAATGTCACACATATTCGGTTCCCATCCGCCATCCTTGCGAGACACGACACTCGGGAAGTCTTGATTCCTCGTTTTACCACCTCACATTACCTCCCACTACATTATATCACGTCAAAATGGCGCCGTTGCCGGGGATGGCAAACGGTTTCGAATAAGTGTTGACATTTTTGAAGTAGATTTGTAAGAGTTCTTGAATTGTTTTCTTTCTGTTTATATTGTTTTCTTGTTTTTGTTCCTTGCTTGAAAAAGTGAGCATATTGTCTTTGAATATCTTGCTACTCACTTGCAACTACTTCTAGTTGCGAAATATTTGTTGTTTGTTGAGCTTTGCACATGAAATTTTCTTCAACAAATCAATTGAAGCTTACAAATGAGTGCTTATAAGCATCCCCATGGTTACCCATACTATGAACCTTACCCATATTACTATCCAAACCCTTATGAATACCCACAACCACAATATACATATCCATCTTACCAAAACACTTTCTCTTATTCCAATTATACACCATATCCTCATGATACCCCCTATGTGCTTACCCACGAAAGAATTGAGAAACCTACATACCAAAATGGAGAGGAATCCATTAGTTCTATAGCTGAGAGTATTAACAACCGACTTATTCAAGTCATGAAGGGGATTGATCCAAATTGTGAACCGGCGTTAAAGGCCACAATTCCTTCAATTGTTAAATCTCCACCTCATTATAACCCTCCATCAAATTATAATCCTGAGAGAAATAGGTATTCTCATTCTTACCCTCATCCTAGCTATTCACCCCCACCTCAACATGATAAATATTTTCACGAAACACCACCCTTCGCTCAAAATTTCATCCAATCCATACCATATGAGAGACCATCTTGTGAGTATCTTCCTCCGGTCAATGACGAAATCCAAATCTTGAAGGATAAATTAGAAATGTTCATCCAAATGGCCAAGGAGGATACTATCAACTTAAGAAATGAAATTAGGAGTGAAATCAAGAAGAATCTCGCCACTCTTCGCGAGGAAGGACTTCCACTGGACAAAATTGAAGCTAAGATGCTATTGATGTCGGAAGAGCTCATGAAAAGGATGCTACCACAAGCTAACAACTCATTCATAAATAATCACCCGACACTGGAAACCAACCCGCAAAGTAATGACGAGATGGACAAAATGGTTAACGATGAAGAGGTGTGTGCAACAGAGTCCACAGGACTTGACACCCCGGTGCTCCAAGAAGTTTCGACTCCTGAGTTGAACACACAACAATGGGGAGAGATTGAGAGTGAAGACTGTAACACCCCGAAAATTCCTACTACTCTTTTGAATATTATAAGGGGTTATTTTCTTAGTAAATAATTATTTAAATAATTATAAGTATAATTATTTCTTATGGGCTCGGGACTATATACTCTTATATATAAATTATTGTTATGTTAATAATAGTTATAGCCCAATATTCCTATATGTATATATATATATATATATATTCTATAGTATATGATCTTATTATGGGCTATGGACCCAAGGAAAATTATTTTGAATTAAAATTATGAGTATGGTATCTATAGTCTTGACCCAATTAAGTAGTCCAAATTACATAGCCTTTTCCTAATATGTTTTAGCCCAAAACCAATGTTTATATAGTTTTGATCCAAGTTCCACAATTCCATTAGCCCAAAGAGGAAACCTTCCAAAAGGGGAAACCTAGAGAGGATCAGCAGCTTCCCTTCACCTTCACTCGCATCTCTCTGCCTCTCTCTCTCGTCTCTCTCGATGCCAACCGGCCAACAACAACAACAACGAGGATTCCGGCAGGTCCTTTTTCCCCTTGGCCGTCGATGCGGTTCCACCGGCAGCAGCTCCGGATGGATGGTCGAGGCACCGGCAGCACGAGCAGATTCCTCCCTCCCCGTTCGGCGAACCTGGAGTAAGAGCAACCAAGGTGGTGGCGGTTGGTGTGCGTAGCCGGCGAACGACAGAGTGAAGTGAGCAGCGACGACGGGAGCACAACATCGGGCAGCGACGGATCGTGTAAGTAGCGGATGTCCTTCCCGGCGACGTAGAGCTCGGCAACGACCGTCGAAGCAGAAGAGCGGGCGGTGCTTCTCCACCTCCGGCGTCGTCCTCCGCGTAGCGAACAATAATGGCGAGCCTGTGATGGCGTTCTTCTCCCCGTTGCGACTCGAAGAAGCAGAGCAGGCGGGGCTGGCCGGCGGTCCTTCCTCTTCCGCCTCCCTCCACCGCTAGGCAACGACGGAACACGAAGACGGTACTTCCGACTCCGCGCGGCATCTCCGTTCCAGCAAGCGAAGCCCTCCGATCTTCCTTCTCTCGGTCGACGGCGGTGGCATGAGTCCTCGGCGATGCAGCAGTAGCTTGGGCGGCGGTTGGTGGAAACAACTCCTCAGCTCAAAGGAGCGTCGACGGCAATCCCTTCCTCCAACCGACGGCATGCGACGAACAGAGCATTAGGGGTGGCCGGGAGTCCTTCTGAGGAATATTAACGCGTTGGTTGCGAGACAGAACACAA
>NXFB01000161.1:170455-180808 GCA_002525835.2 Ipomoea batatas | reverse complement strand
ATATATATATATATATATATATATATATATTCACACACACTTAGCTTGTTGAGTTGTTGGATTATGCAACTAAAATTAACGACCGGAATAATAAACTTTAGGTCCATTTATTATATTAACTAGATGGGTTTAGTCTTGTTATGTACACTAGTGTATAATAAGTATTTGGAGATCGATCTGTAAATCAATTAAGTTACATTCTACGATTTATCTTCTACACCAATTTTAAGATAAGAGTAATGGGGTCCTTAAGTTTGAGATTTATAATTAGTATTTGGGTGAATAAAATAAGGTATCTACTTGACTAAATGTTGAAAATTTGGTGTAAATTAACATATAAATAGCTACTCCGTGCTTTAAATGAAGTCTACTATTAATTTGGTCTGTTCATATTTTGATTCTTTCATGTGAGAAAATTAATTTCGTATATATATTATATATATTTTTTTGAATGCTACTGACTCTATTACAGTGTAGTATCTGTTCATAAACTACTTTCTCAACCTACTGAAGAACAGAGAGACAGCAACGCCCCCACTGAGGCTCGAACTCACCACCTCCCATATACAGAGAATGGTTTGATGCCACTGGACCACAAGGCCCTTGGCCATATAATTTCGTATATTTATAATCTCAAATGCAAGTTGCATATACAATATATGCTATGCAGCCCAAAATTCTTAAAGCTGACATACTTGACCAAAAATGATGCGCGACCACTGAAAGTAACATCTCAGTTTGTTTACCCTTTTTTCTCCAATCATATGTATTGTCCTCCGTGACCATTCTATTCATGTTTTAGACCTTCTTTAGAATAATTGCATATATCTCATTTATATAGGTATAGATCAGAAGCACACACACTAAAATGGTCACACCTCATTTATATAGGTATAGAGGCACATCTACTCGCACCAAGTTTTCTTGTAAATTAAAGAAGTAAATTCACTTGAGAGTTTGTTCCCAATAAAAAAAAAAAGATAAATTTTAACGATTTAATTTTTAAAATTTTTTTTCATGAAAACGAGTTTTCATAGGATCTTTTTCTAACCCAATGGGGTAGCTCAAGTGGCAAATGGGCTCTTTTTGTTGGGAAGAATTTCAGGAGAACCCGAATTCGATATTCCCGTAAGTGACGATTCTCCCTGGGCCAGCTCCTGTGCCCCTCGGAGCGAACGTGGGTGGACCTGAACCGTTAAACGGACAGAGAAAGACCTCGTGAACTTACAAAAAAAAAGGATCTTTTTCTTATATGAATGATTAAAATGGAATATAGCTAGCTAGTATAACACATAATATAGTTAACCCAACAATTTGAAACATCTAAATAAGAGGTCACAAGTTCGTGTTCAGACATCAAAGACATTGACTCTTAGTGTTTACTTGAAATAAAAAAGAGCAAAAGCTTCTTAATGTTCTTCCAATTGCACCACAAGTCTGATCTGTTGGTGGTTGAAAAAAACAATCTTAACATTGAAGTTTCAAAAAAGAAATATGTTTTTTAAATCATTGCTTGGAACAGTAATATCATGTATCTACCATTCTTCACTTTCTTGAGAACCAAATCCCATCCAAATCGTCACCCATGGGCCATAGCACAAGCAGAACCACCATATTTTTGGACCCATATGCTTTTTTCCAGATTCTAAAAGGGAAGATCTCACCATATTTATGCTGATTACTTCAAACAAAAAGTAAATATCCACCTTGGTGGAGGAATTTAAGTTGCTGTAAATTATGGAAATTTACACATCCACACACCCCTAATATTCTTGAGTAACAATCAAAACCGTAATTATTATTTGAATGTGCGCACAAATTAGAAAAATCAAGTGTGATGGGTTCGACGGATGGAAAGGAAATTGATAAGAATTGAGTTGAGTTATTTTCACTTTTGGTCCCACCTCAAGACCATTTCCACATTTTGTCCCCGACTATTAACATTTTCAGATTTGATCTCACGACTTTTAAATCCTTGCCACATTTGGTCCTGACTATTAAAATTTCTATATTTGATCCCACGACTTTTAAATCCTTGCCATATTTAGTCTCCGAATATTAAAATTTCCAAATTTGATCCCTTGACTTTTAAACTTTTGCCACATTTAGTCTCCGACTATTAAAATTTTTAGAATTAATTGGGTGATTCTCTAATCCCAGAAATAACAACTAATATCCCTTCTAATTAAATAATTTGTATTTTTTGTACAAAATATCCATTGTTTGTAAATTTAAATTCGTAATATAATTTTAATTCATTTAACTTAGATTTTAACATTATTAAAGTTTGGATACAATAACTTAGATAATCATAATATCATTAATTAAACACCATATTAACTTATAAAGTTGATAAAATATATAGTCTATAACTTTATTTAGTCCCATTGGGAAAAAAAATGAAGAAAGTGATTTGGGAGGAAAAAAAATAAGTTCAAGAAAAAAATATTAGAAAAAAAAATAATTTATCATTAAATAGTTCACTTGCCTGAAATTTTATTGTTGGTAACTAAAATTTAGGTTGGACGATGAACCAAATGTGACAATGATTTATAAGTCGTAAGATTAAATCTAAAAATTTTAATAGTCTGCAGGGACCAAAGGTGAAAATAGACCCATACTCGTATGACCAAAAGCGAAATTTATTAACTCAAATCAAATTTGTAACTTTTATATACAAAAATTATAATCCAATCACTCAGTCACCCATTTCAAGCACACCCCTAATATTCTTTTGAATACAACATATATTGTCTTGATTAGTTTAAGTTAAATTTTTTTACTTTTTTACATGCCAACTCATTATCAATGCTTCACGTACTCTTATGTACATCAAATAATATCTAGTTAAAACAATACTAATCAACTCGTAACTCCATGCAAGAGCTGAGGTTGCATGTTCAATTATATTAATTCTTTCAGCTGGTGTTAATTAAAAACATTACATAAAATGCAACGGACCAATTGGTCTGCCATGCCCACCGTTTTACTACTTGGTGATGAATCTTTGATAAAAAAAAATGCTTAAAAAAGCAAGAATCCGGACCTTCATATACATGAAAGATGGGAGAAAAGAAAGAGATCAGATATGGCATGATATGGATTCAATTCCGATCCCAGTATTATTTCATTATTATGTATATATGTATGTAATGGACCACTAGCTTGACTGGCCATTAGAGCAGAATGAAGAATCCTCTTTATTCAATTAAGTCAGTGTGGGTACACCCTATACTAGTACAGTTGAGATTGGGGAAATAGCTAGATACCATAAACACTATTTTCGTTTATTCTAATTATGCGCATCAAATTTTGTCTGGTTTGGTGATGATTGATGAAGATAGCAATTTTTTATATTTAGTGTTGCATTTGGTTTAATGGATGGGCAGAAGCAAGAGTATATATTGATAGATGGTACGGTACGTAAAGCAAGATTGGGGCAACTCCAGCCAGTCGATCGAGTTGAATTTGCTGTGGGAATTTTTCATTGACCTGATCAGCTATGAGTAACTTATATTAGTTTACCTCTTTGTGGTCCTTGAGTAGTGGTTACGGACTTTATCAACTATGAGATCAAAACACCTTGAGAACAATTACCATTAGTCCAATGCATGTGTGAAACCTCTATGGGTTTTTTGTTGATTTGGAAAAGAGAATAGATAGAGTATTTAGGTTTACATACATGATATTACATACTTAGGTTTGAAGCTTGATTTATCCATTTGACAAAAAAAAAAAAAATCAGTCACTAAAAAGAGATTGTTATTTTAAAAAAAAAAAAAAAAAAAAGAGAGAGAGATTGCTATAAATTTATATAAACATTAGTTCATTGTACTTGAAAAGGAATCCAAACTCTGCTAATATGATGTAATTATGCTCTCAAGTCATCCCGAGTGGCATAGAGTTCTAACTTCTCATTCATTATTGGGAATATGACATCTTTAGTCCCGAGTTATAGGGGTAGTGTAGACTCAGATCCCTGAGTTATGGTCGTATCCGAGTTTAGTCCCTCAGTTATTCGCGAAGTGGCGAGTTTAGTCCTGACCATTAAATTTGACGAAAAAATTAAAAAAATATTCAAAATTTGAGGGGTAAATAGGAAATTCACATTTTATTCTTCTTCTTATATCAAAACCACTTTTACAACATTATTTTTCACTTCTTAGCCTAATTATTTTCAAGATTTTTCATTTTTAAAATCATTTCAATAACTTTCAAATGACGTGTTAGGAACCTAGCACAAATAAAAGAGTTGGAAAAATCAAACCAGGAAACAAAATTTGACGTAAAAGGATTGGAAAATATAACAATACCCTTTAGATATTTTTATTATGATGGAGAAAACTATGGAATATATGCGGCCGGCCTCAAAGTAAAAATTCAAAGGATGATGCAAAAATTCTGGTTGGAACATTCAAAATTCCAGAATGATACCTGATTCCACAGTACCGTGTTTGCAAAAAAAAAAAAAAAGAAAAAAAAAGAAATTAAATGATACCCCGTATATTTAAATGAAATATTAATGTATACAAGTCGTCAAAAACATTGTCTACAAGATATTGAAATGTAACTCAAATTATTTATAATTTATTTAATTTATAGTTTTAGATAAAATTATGCATTTAAAATTAAAATAAATTAATTGTTGCATTAAATACAAATAGTTAAATTATAAATTATAACAAAAAAAAGCTGTTTAAGAAAATAGGTATAAAAAAAAAAAGGGATAAGGGTCAAATAGACCCTCAAACTATACCAAATTGTGCAATTAGTCTCTTGAATTGAACTTCATAAAGCTCCAATTAAGCCCTTAGACTTGCTATTTTGGAACAAATAGACCCTTTAACCTATTTGTGACCTATAATCGCAGGTTAACAAGAATTTCGGCGATCATCCGACGAAGTTCCGGCCAACAAAACAAAACCATCAACCACTAGCGACCGTCACGGTCGCCAGTTGGTCGCCATCTCCGTCACTGGGGAGTTGGTCGCCATCCCCAGTGACCCAGTGGAGATGGCGACCAACTGGTCGCCATCTCCAGTAGAAGGAGATGGCAACCAGTTTGGTCGCCATCTCGACTGCCGGACGCCACCGGCGACTGTCACGGTCGTCGGTGGTTGATGGTTTTTTTTTTTTTTTGTTGGCCGGAACTTTGTCGGAGGATTGCAGGAATTCTTGTTAACATGCGATTATAGGTTACAAATAGGTTAAATGGTCTATTTGTTCCAAAATAAAAAGTTCAAGGGTTTAACTGGAGTTTTTTTAAGTTCACGGGCCTAATTACACAATTGGGTATAGTTTGAGGGTCTATTTGACCCTTATCCCTAAAAATAAAAGGTAAAATTGATCAGCAAATACTAAATAGGAGTTATAAAATTTGAAGTAATTATAATTTATGAAATCTATGATCCATCAATAGTTTTTTTAGTACTACTAACTCTGTTATAATGCAATATATGTTCATAACTACTTTCTTAACCTACTGAAACACAAAGAGTCAATATTGCTTCCACTGAATTTGTGATGCAACCTGGTGCCACTAGACCACAAGGTCTTGGCATCCATCAATAGTTTAATTTTATTCTTTCTAAAAACACAATATACTATTCTTTCTAAAAACACAATATACTAAAGTGAATACAATAATTCCACTATTAAATTATTCTAAACAAATTCTAAATTTTAATTTAATCTAAGATACTAAATATCTAATATTCTTCAATTGAATACAATAATATAATTATATTTATCTATATTTTAAATTCCAAATTCTAATACAACTGTTATTTTCGATTTTTTTTATAAGATCATAAGGATGTAGCTAGCAACCCTACACAAATGCAATAAAGGACCTCCTCACTTTAGGAACAGTTAAGAAATTCCTCTGATCTTCTAATTAAAAAAACTTTGTAGGATCACGCCCCAGGTTGTCTCGCGAAGATCTTCGATCCGAACCTTCGCATCTACTCTCTCTTAGGGTGGCCGTAGGGGCTTATAGTTTAATTGGTTGAAACGTACCGCTCATAATGGTGATGATATGAGAATCCTTCCCCATATAAGAATTAATGACTAATATGGGTCTTTGATTTTTGGTTCGTGTATGGTCATATTTTTTTTAGATTTATTGGATTTTTTATTTGCATATATTTATGTAGGGGTGAATTAGTAAATTTGTGTGTATTTAGAATCCTATTATTATTATTTGTGGATGTTATGCATGATTTTTTTGGAGGTATATTTTTGGTAGGATTGTATGTTTTTGGTAGACTTTTATTTTTAGTAGGATTGTGTGTGTACTCCCAATTTCCTTATTATGTCTGCACTTCATATCCCATCAGTGTGCACTGCTGTATAGATTCGTGTGTATCTAGGTAACTAGTTGGGTTAATGCCCAATGTTTATATTTAAATAAATATTTGAAAGTATATCAATGCAAGATTATATAGGAGAAGTTTATACATAGATAATTGAATGTCAAAATTTTTTATTTAACTATCTAACTCAAAGTATATGAATCCAAGATAATATAGAAAATTCATTATAATTATTACTAAAATAAATGTTTGCAACCTTGTAAAATTGATAGTCTAAATATTTGGTCTAAAAATGATAGTCTAAATAAATACTACTTTTAATTTGAATTTTTTTAAGTGTTCTTAATTCTCTTTTGAGTAACATTGTCATTGTCTTCATCTTTACTATTTGTTCTCTTTCTTTTTGTTGGTAGTGTGTTATTTGCAATTCGGTTATTGTTGGTAGCATAGATGACAACGTCATGCAATGAAATTATGATATAAGAGCTATGGACTTTCCTTGATGTGTTCTGCTTGGGGTTTATTTGGTTCAACAATTATTGTTGAATGAATTATTGTGGATAAAGAAATCCCTAGTTTAAGAAAAAAGATTAAATTAATTAATAAAAAATTTAAAATTTAAAATATTATGTATTCCAAATATATTAAAAGGTAGCTTCTCGCTTCAATTTGCTGGGTAATGTGTTATTTGAGTAGTTTCATTGTCAACAAATCCCCCAAGTAGTTAATATGATTGGATTTAAACTATTCTTTTTTTTATTTTTTTTATTGGTATTAAAGAAATACATATGTATCATTTTTTGGTGTAACTACTAATTTATTTAATTCAATAAGAGTAAAATATAGTGATTTCGCTTCAAATTGTTGGGTTATTTGAGTACTCTCTTTTTCAACCAATCCCCTAGTAGTTAATATAATTAGCTTCAAATTATTTTAAAATTTTTTTTCATAGTATTAATAAAATACTTGGTAAATAAATATATAACATTATTTTGTACTATAACTTTGATATTTAATTACAAGATATTGTAAAAATAAGATAATGGGCAATGTACGTAATGAATATCAATTGATAAATTTGAATGTAAATAATCTTTGAATGAGAGAAAATAAAGATAATATAACTAATGAAATTATTTCTCTTATTTAATTTAATTTTTTGATAATGAATAATTTTTTCAAATAAAGGTATTGTAAACACATAATTCTAAATTAAATAAATACATATGTATCATTTTTGGTTGTAGCTACTAATTTATTTAATTCTATAAGGGTAAAATAGAGTGAGAAACTTAATTATGTCAAATTTGATTGAGATGAGGTTCGAACCTAAGACCTTTCTTATAGAAATTAATGGGTAAGTTAAAAGTTAACGGTATGTTAACGGAGAAGAGAATATTTAACGGAAAACTTAACGATAATCATAAAAGTAAGGTTAAATTAGGTAATCTCTATTAATAATATTAATCTGAATTATCTTAACCATCTATTTGATATAATAATTCATCTGAACCATTCATTTGATTAAATAATTTGACTGCCATTTTTTCTACCCATTTTAGGCCTAACTCTCTTTGGCTCTTATTAGTATAGTAGATAAGGTATGCGGTATTTGTGCACGCATTGTCGTGTTATGTGCATTTTAGAGTTGGGTGTGCGCTTCTATTTCAATGTGCACATACATTTAATCCAAATATGTTGGTTGTAGACTTGTAGTGTGCACTACTGAATCTGGCATCGTGTGCGCTGTTGATTTGTTAGTGTACATGTTGTCATTTATGTCAAGTCGTTGTCTGTTGTTCTTGTCTTTGATTCATACGTGCACACTTGTGCTATTACGTATACACTTACGTATTGTGCAGGGTTTGTTTGCGCTCAAATTGTGAACTCATTAATTAATACACACAAATTTGTATATATATGCACACATCCGTTAGACATGACATACATTCATCTTTATTATTGATAGGAAATATTCCACGAGTATACCCCCTACTTACCGTACACCTACTCGGTACCCGATCAAGTCGTCGAGGGGAATCATCCCCGACCATAGCCAATCACAAGCTCGATCTTCCTGACCAAACTGCAACAACCGAGCTAATAGAGGATTACAATAGTATATATTCCACTATTGATCTGAGGGACTGATCTCGACCGGTTAAGGTCAGAGCGATCATCCCGAGCAGGTCCACTTAAGGATTTAGACTTAGATTTAAGGTCTTAACCCAACCCCGTCTCAGTGGACGATCAGAAATCTATATACACGTGGCTACCAAGGCCTTGTTTCCGAGCCCACTGACTACATATGCAACATGTGTCAATCATGCTGAGAGCCCGGCATTTCTACCTACAACATTACAGCTCGGGACCCTTTGACCTCACGTAATAACCAGAGCTCCTAATTAATTTAGACTAATAAGTAAATTATTCAGGGATCAACGTTACTTATGATGATCTCTCAAATTGTATGTATCTGTGGACTTAACTGTATTTACCGCATCAATTATGTTGAAAATTATACTTAATTGTGGGTGTACATGGAAAGAAATCAATTAAAGAAGGGGAAAATAGAGGATATACACATATTTGACTTAAAATATACTTATTTTGTTGTTAATTTATCTATTTTGACAGAAGTATAGAATTTTGAAGGATGGGGACCCTACTAGCCAGCTTAGCTCTGCCCCGCTAGCTCCGCCCCGCTAGCTCCGCCTCTAGAATGTACAAAGTCTTCCACTAACAAAGGTACCAGTCCACTTGATCGTCGGAATAAGGGCAACTTGGAAATTAATATTACAACATTGTGCATTCAGAATGTTAAAATTATTGTGTAATATTCTACACACTTGATGAATCTCAGAACAAAACAAAGGCAAAGTGCAAGTGCCATTGATCTGTCAAATCCTCCAACTTAAATAAATGAAAAATGCTATTTGTACATATTGGTATTTAAATAATTGTATAATTCATCATGAGTTAGTTATATATATGAGCGAAAGTTAATAAAAAGAAAGACAATGGTGTTAATACGCTTAGGTTAGACCGGGTTTAATGTGCTGTTAGGTTATTTAGAGTGTGTATTTTACCATTTTGAGATTAAGGATTTATAACAAAAGCTCTAGAAATATAATCATTAAAGACTTTTTAAATAACTAATCCATGGTCACTATCTCAAGTCTAACTAACTTTCATTTTTCATTGGGCCAAAAGAGTTGATAATATTCTTGGCAGTGGTAGTGAGCAAGGACGACCTTCTAACTGCCCGGGACCGCCACTTGCTGTTACGCATAACTAACAAAGTTAATGTTAATGATGTGTTTTATTTATATTATGCAAATTATTCAAATCTTATCAACGAACATATATATGATGAATAAAAATGCAATAAACAATGCTGCAAGAGCTTTTGCCGATTTTGGAGGATTATATAATCGTATTAACTAGTTTGTACATAACTACATATAATAATATTTATGTACAAACCATTGCCTACTTATAATACTGATCAAAATAAAAAGCTCTAGTCACACTTACAATTGATCAATTTATATGTTTTATTGAAGAATGGGAAAAAAAAAATGCAATAAACAATTAAAGGTATGAGAGCAAAAAGCCAAAAATTGATGTCCAAATTAAAGGAACATGCACGACCGGACTTGGTAGTTCCACAACAGCTAGCGTTGCTAGAAGAGAATTTTGCGGTTTGTATTTCTCTGAATTGGTTTGTATTTTGTACGTTCTTGTGGTCTTAAAGGGGACGGGTCACTCCGATCCGATCCTCATTCAATTCTGCCCTTTAATTGGTTTATTCTCCAACTGGATGGGACAACGTACCCTTTTCCCACCTATTTATTACCCATCTTGTCTAAGCCTTCAATTTGTACCCAGCAGAGCTAGCTAGCCATCTGATCTGATCTTCTGGTTTGTGAAGAATGGCTTCAAATTCAATGTCTTCAACTTGGACTGCGAAGCAAAACAAGCAGTTCGAGAAGGCACTAGCCCACTACGACAAGGACACGCCGGACCGTTGGCAAAA
>NXFB01000160.1:215354-225379 GCA_002525835.2 Ipomoea batatas | reverse complement strand
CGGAGACATTTTTCAAATTAAAGAAGGATATTGGGATGACCAATACATTCAACTTGGTTTAAAGGAGGCAATGTTATAATAATATTATTATTATAATGTTAAACCAAGTAGTTACTAATTAATTTGTTAATTAGAATTAGTCAATTAGTTAATGCATCATGCATGGCAATATGTGGGTAATCAATGTGCGGCCATAATTGTAGCTTTACATGGACCACTTCATTAGCTAAAGTCTAGCCTTGTTTGTTGTGCATTTTGCACTATATATAGGTGCATTACTTCATTTCATAAATCATCAATTGACCACTTCTTTCTTATCTATTTCTTTCTCTCCCAATTATATATTTATATATTATTAGATAGATATATTATAGATACATTATATTTAATATATCTTACAATTTTGCGCAATTTCCTCAAATTCCCTAAACATTCTCTGCTTTGGGCGATTGCGCCTCTGCCTTGCCATTGCCTGGTTAAATGCAAGAATATTGATAAATGGGGTCATTTTTCTTTATCATACACGTGAAGTGCACGCACAATGCACACATGATGCACGCACACACGACGACAAAATACATTTTCTCGTAGTTAATCATAAACCTTCGCTTGTAAGTAATTTTTATAGTTTTTTGTATTTGACATTTTGTATTCGAACTTTGTATTTGAACATTTTTTAATTAATTTTAATTACTTTCACTTCTTGGCCCCCACGGAAAGGAAATTGTGAATCTATCCCTGATTGTGATTATATAATATATATAAATCTGATTTTATAATTCGTCGAGTATTAACGTATTATATATATATATATATATATATATATATATATATTAAAAAGAACCATAAATAAAAAAAAACCTTGTTATTACCAATCTTGTATTAGCTTTATCCATTATTCAATATACAAAATACCTCCGAGGTACACTTTGATCCGTACTTGTCATACCCCTTATAANATATATATATATATATTATTTCTACTAAATCACTAATCGATCATTATCTTAAATGATGTCACTTCTAATACTTCCTATGCCCCAGTTGATATATCTTACCTACTTACTATTCAGGGGCAAACCAACTCTTCTTCTTTGCTTATTTTTATTAGTATTTTTTTTTAATTTTCAAACTTATTTTTTTTGTACGCAATAGTACTTTTAATGTAGTTTCGAAACATATAAATTTTCCATACTAATTCTAAACTTAATATTATGTAAATTTGAATTGTAAATAACTTTAGTCAAGTCTCGTTATCGGAACCTGACATATAAAATGGACAGAGAGAGTAATTATCATTGTATTTTGTATTTTTGAGATATAAGTGAATCAATTGAGTCTGTACTAATTAATCACTACATTAAGGCCCTGTTTGGTAAATGGTTGTTGGCTGATTGGGTTGGCTGTTGGCTTATTGGGTTGGCTGTTTGGGTTAGAAGGTATGACTTGTTGATAATATTAGCTGATTGTACAAAGTCATTTATAGAAATTTTAACAATCCCACAAAATTTATTCGAAATTGATTATGGTGGTCAAGACTTATTTGGTTAAAAATTAGTAAATGAGACTCTATCCAAATGGAGTATTGTCGTACAAAGTAATTATATGCATATATGCAAATAAGAAAATAATGTAAATGTCTTGCCGGATATCTCACTTTTGTACATAATGTGTTTGAGAAAGAGTTAAATTTTATGGATACAACTCAGATTAGATTTAATTTATAAAAATTTCTATATTTGTCTTGGGATAAAATTTGTAATTTAGGATCCATCACAAATCTGGAAAATAACTTTCTGAAATCATTTTTTAGATTATCATGTATTTGGGTATTCAAATAAAATAAAGACAATGAAAATATACATAGAAAAATAAATATAAACTAACAAAGTTTCCCAATTAAGAAGCCATAGGCACAACATTCATCCACTGCCTGCAACAATCTCATGCTCCAGCTTCATAACCTCCACCAACTTCATTTCCAAAGCAACTTTGTCCTTATTGAGCTTTTCCACTATCCGGCTGCACCTGATAGAATGAAGAGGGAAAACAAGAAACGATAAGATAATAAACATTCACGAATAATGAGAAAGATATACATACTAGTTTTGTGTGGTATATATATATAATTAATTTTGAGGTAAAAAAACTTTCTTACTCATTCATATATTTGTTGACAATGGCATGAATCAAGTTGATGCAACTAGTTGAAAGCTGGCAAGCCCCAATGCTGCATATACAATTAAGCAAGTGAGTCGTACAAAAAGAAATGGATTATATTGTTGATGGATTTAATTAACCCGGGTAGCCCGAATCAATAAACTCGATAAGATTATAGGGGGTATGACAAGTACGGATCAAAGTGTACCTCGGAGGTATTTTGTATATTGAATAATGGATAATGCTATTACAAGATTGGTAATAACAAGACAAGGATGTCGTTAGGACAAAGTATGAAGAAGATGTCTCAATAGGACAATGTTGCATGTTTTTATACTAATTCCTAGGCCTAACCGCTTGGAGAGAACCACTCTAATGGCCTAGGACCGCGTCTTGCAACTGGAAGACCGCGTCAAACCATGACCCCGGGGACGTGGCCGAGCCCAGAGCTCAGCCAAGACGACCCTGGGGCCGTGCTCGAGCCCGGAGCTCGGCCAAGACGACCCCAGGGTCGACCCATGGGGCGGGGTTGCCCCTTAGTCGACCCCTAGGGGTCAAGTCATGGACCAAAGTCGGCCAAGTCGACCTCGAGGGGTCAACTTGGGCCCTATACGGCCCAAGTCGTGTGGGCCCGGGTTGGCCCTCTATTTCCGCTCCGGGGCTGACCCGTGGTAGACCCGGGGTAGTATTTATCCATCATCAGTCCCACACTCTCTGAGCTGCGAGAAGTCGTCAGCGAAAGAGTGTAGTTCAACAATTCTCCTTGATGTTTTCCACCCAATTATCCTCTTCTTGCGCTCGCTTGATTTCCTAAAATAGGGTTGGAGTAGTCGACATGTAATATAATTTCTCCTCTTGCTCCTCTTGCTCCTCTTGATCACTCATTTTCACCTCCAGATTGAGTCCTTGAAACTCCTTACATAGCTGCTCGGGTAATATCCAAAGAGCATGGTTCGTTTTTCGGCTTAAGGCATCAGCCACCTTATTTGCCTTGCCCTCGTGATACTGAATTTCCAAGTCATAGTCTTTGATTAATTCCAACCATCTCCTCTATCTTAAATTGAGGTCTCTCTGAGTGAAGATGTACTTTAAACTTTTGTGATCTGTATAAACTTTGCATGCAATTCCGTAGAGATAGTGCCGCCAAATTTTGAGAGCGAATACCACTGCTGCCAGTTCCAAGTCATGCGTCGGGTAGTTAGCCTCATGAGTTTTCAATTGTCGAGAAGCATATGCTATTACCCTTCCATTTTGCATGAGGACACATCCTAGTCCTTTATGAGACGCGTCGGTGTACAACTCATAACCTTCGGTTCCGACAGGTAGAGTTAATACCGGAGCGGTGGTCAACCTCTTCTTGAGCTCTTGGAACGCCTGCTCGCACTCTTCACTCCAACTATACTTGGTTGTCTTTTTGAGCAAGTTCGTCAGTGGTCTTGCTATCTTTGAGAAGTCTTGAACAAATCTTCGATAGTAACCCGCCAAACCTAAGAAACTGCGGATCTTTGTAACTGACTTGGGCGCCTCCCATTCGATTACCGCTCGTATCTTGGTTGGATCCACCCTTATTCCTTCCTCGGTGATAACGTGGCCAAGGAACGTGACTTCTCTTTTCCAAAATTCACACTTTGAGAGTTTTGCGAAAAGTTTCCTTTCTCTCAGTGTTCGTAACACTGTTCTGAGGTGTTCCTCGTGTTCCTCCGTAACACACCCGCTCCTTTCAACTGGTCAAATAGATCATCGATCCTGGGCAGCGGGTATTTGTTCTTCATTGTGACTCGGTTGAGTTCCCTGTAGTCGATGCACAGTCGCAGCTCCCATTCTTCTTCTTCACGAACAACACTGGTGCGCCCCAAGGTGACACGCTTGGCCTTATAAATCCTTTCTCCAACAACTCTTCCAATTGTGTCTTTCATTCCTCCATCTCTTTAGGTGCCATGCGATAAGGCGCTCTTGAGATAGGTGAGGTTCCTGGTACAAGATCGATGGTGAATTCCACTTCCCTTTCTGGTGGCATCTCGGTGAGATCGTCGGGGAATACATCGGGAAATTCGCGCACTATTGGAATTCGATCCATCTCGGGTCCCTCTACTTTGGCATCTTGCACCAAGCAAAGATATGCTTCGCACCNAGAGGGCTCTAGTAGTAATGCATTTATGGTTTCCCCTCGTATCGATTCTCCTCTGTTTAAATTAATTTAGGACTAGGGTTTGGGAAGAAGAATAAAACGACAATGTTATCCTTGCCACAGGTAGCATGCATAATTTGTTTTTTTTATTTAATTATTTATTTCATTCTTAATTCATAAGTAATATATGTTTTAAATAATTAATTTTTGTATTTTGTAATAACTATATCTAATTATATTGTCCAAATATATATATATATATATATATATATATATATATATATATATATATACACACACACACACACACACATATTATACTATATATACTATATATCTACTATACTAATAAGAGCCAAAGAATGTTAGGCCTATAATGAGTAGAAAAAATGACCGTCAAATTATTAAATCAAATGAATGGTTCAAATTGTTTAAATTTATATTTTTCCTTGAGATTTCCTAATTTATCTTTAATTATATGATTATTCGTTAAATTTTAATTTCCGTTAAATATTATTTTTTTCTATTAACTTTTAACTTACCCATTAATTTCTATAAGGTCTTAGGTTTGAACCTCATCCCAATCAAAGTTTGCAAATTATTAAACATATACTACGAATAGCTTAGAGTATTTCAAAAGTAAGCACCACACTCTATTACTCTTATTAAACTAAATAAATTAGTAGTTACAAAAAAAAATAATAATACATATGCATTTGTTTAATTTATAATTCAATGTCTACAATGCCTTTATTCAAAAAAAACAATATTCATTATCAAAAAATTTAAAAAGCGATATATTTTCATCAGTTATATTGTCTATATTTTCTACAATACAAGGCAAAAACTTGTGTGAGACCGTCTCACCATGATGCAAATGTAACACTTTTATGCACAAATGCCATACTTATATATATGCTCAAATGTAATACTAATCAGGAATAAAATTTTTGTTACTTATTAGGGTAAATGTAATACTTTTAAGGGAAAATACAATACTTTTACATTTCGATTTAAAAGTATTACATTTTTCCTCAAAAGTATTATATTTGCCCTTATAAGTGAGAGGTACTTGTCAACATTACTTATTATGAAAAATGTATTACTTTTTCTCTTATAAGTAACAAAAATTGTATTTTTTATTAGTGTTATATTTGAGCATATAAGTGTGAGATTTACACATATAAGTATGACATTTGCATGGTGCTTTGACCCGATCCGACCCGTCTCACAAATAAGGATCCGTGAGATGGTCTCACACAAGTGTGACCCACAATACAAAGGTTCCTTATTACCTTCAAATTTATTAATTAATTATATGCAATACATTTCTCATTGTTTGTTTTTACACTATCTTGTAATTAAATATCAAAGTTATACTAAAAAATAATGTTATATATTTATTTACCAAGTATTATTATGTTAATAACATGAAAAAAATTTTAAAAAAAATAGTTTGAAGCTAATCATATTAACTACATAGGGAGGAATTTGTTGACAAAGAAGACATCCAAATAACCTAACGATCCAAAAAGAAACTAACTTACATATAAGGCAAAAAATGGATGGTGAACACTAACTTCCCATGCATCTATAGAAACATAAATATAAACTAACAAAGCTTCCCAATTAAGAAGTCATAGCTAGCTAGCACAGCCTCACAGGCACAACATTCATTCACTGCCTATCAACAATCTCATGCTCTAGCTTCATAACATCTACCAACTTCATTTCCAACACAAGTTTGTCCTTCTTCATGTTCTCCACTATCAGCCAGCACCTGATAGAATAAAGAGGGAAAAACAAGAAAGGATAAGATAATAAACATTCACAAATAATGATAAAGATATATTAAGCCGCACCTGACCTGCACGGACTGGAGTAATTAATTAACTTTACAAAAAGAGATGGATTATAATATTATTGAGATGGAGAGTTTTTGAGCGATGAGAATGCATGAAGTGTAATAAACAAACCGGAGGCGGCGTGAGGAAAGCTGCTTGAAGCGTCCATAACGTCGAGCTGTATGCAAAGAGGAGATTAGTTAGAGAGAGAGAAATCTAGTAGTATTGCACTTCTTGTTTCCCCTTTATCGATTCTCCTCTATTTATATTGGATTAGGACTGGGTTTGAGGGAAAAGAATATGATGACAATATTATCCACACTGGTAGTAGCACGCATAATTTGTGTTTTTTGTTATTATTATTATTATTATTATTATTATTATTATTATTATTATTATTATTTATTACATTCTTATTCATAAGAATGTAATATATATATATATATATATATATATATATATATATATATATAATTTCCTTTGTTTTGCGCAATTTCCTCAAATTCCCTAAACATTCTCTGCTTTGGGCGATTGCGCCTCTGCCTTGCCATTGCCTGGTTAAATGCAAGAATATTGATAAATGGGGTCATTTTTCTTTATCATACACGTGAAGTGCACGCACAATGCACACATGATGCACGTACACACGACGACAAAATACATTTTCTCGTAGTTCATCATAAACCTTAGCTTGTAAGTAATTTTTATTGTGTTTTGTATTTGACATTTTGTATTCGAACTTCGTATTTGAACATTTTTTAATTCATTTTAATTACTTTCACTTCGTATTTGTGTTTTAATTCATTTTAAACACAAATAAATAGTCAATACATTAACCATTAAACCTAATACTTTATAGCCTAAAACTAGTACTTCATAGCACAAATTAATACTCAACACTTTAACCATCAAACACAATACTTAATAGCACAAATGTACTACTTCATAACACAAATAAATACTCAACACTTAAAACATTAAATCTAATACTTTATGGTGCAAACATACTACTTTATTATATTACAAATGAATGATCATGACTTTAACCATCAAACACAGTACTTAATTGCACAAATAATATACTACCTAATGGCACAAATGACTACTCAACACTTGAACCATAAAATTGAATACTTTATAGCCTAAAACTACTACTTTATAACACAAATGAATACTCAACACTTTAACCATTACATCTAATACTTTAACCATCAGACACAATACTTAATAACACAAATGTACTACTTCATGGCAGAAATAAATACTCAAAACTTAAAGCATAAAATCTAATACTTTATGGTGCAAATGAATAATCATAACTTTAAGAATAAAACATAATAGTTTAAGCATTAAATGTAACACTTTTTACCCTAAATTAGTACTTCATAGCACAAATGAATAATCAATACTCTAATCATCAAGCACAATACCTTTTTAGCACAAATCTAATACTGTGAACATCTNATATATATATATAATTTCCTTTGTTTTGCGCAATTTCCTCAAATTCCCTAAACATTCTCTACTTTGGGCGATTGCGCCTCTGCCTTGCCATCGCCTGGTTAAATGCAAGAATATTGATAAATGGGGTCATTTTTCTTTATCATACACGTGAAGTGCACGCACAATGCACACACGATGCACGCACACACGACGACAAAATACATTTTCTCGTAGTTCATCATAAACCTTAGCTTGTAAGTAATTTTTATTGTATTTCGTATTTGACATTTTGTATTCGAACTTTGTATTTGAACATTTTTTAATTCGTTTTAAGTACTTTCACTTCTTGGCCCCCACTGAAAGGAAATTGTGAATCTGTTCCTAATTGTGATTATATAGTATATATAAATCTGATTTTATAATTCGTCGAGTATTAATGTATTATATATATATATTAAAAAGAACCATAAATAAAAAAAGCTTGTTATTAGATTGTGATTATATATATATATTATCTAAACTTTATTTTATATGTGTAATATTTTGTTCGTGAGTTTAATTTGAAATTTTTAGTAGCACAAAATAATATTTTTTAATATTTTATTATGATAAAACATAAAAGAAATTGGAATTCATTACTCAATTAAAAGAATACAAATTTATCTTTAAATTATCACATGTTGTAAAAGAATTGTGATGTAATTAATACAATGTATTTGTATATATGTATTTTTTTAAAGGGTCACACTTGTGTGAGACCGTCTCACGGATCTCAATTCGTGAGACGGGTCGGGTCAGACAAGTATACGGGTTAACATGTGCATATCATGTGTCTTTTTATGTTTCTCTCTCTGCATCAACGCTATTCACTCTTCTCACCCTCTGCATCTCACGCTGCATCTAGCTTCCCTGTCTCTGTCTCCCCCCATCTCCGCCGCAGCCTCAAATTCATAATCCAAAAAACATATTCAATTAGATTGCAGGCAATTTTATGGAAATTCAATTAAATTGTAGCAACAAGGCAACACCCACTGCCACCCGATTTTATTCTCATAATTTCCTTTACTCAACCCAATCAAACTCAACCATTCTCAAACACTTTCGTCATCCAATTTATATTCATAATCCAAAAAACTGTTATAAATATATTACTAATGGCCATTATTTTGAGACTTTTCATTTGTCACTTTCCAACTCCCTCATTATGTTGAGAAATGAAGAGTTGTACTATTGTATATATATACATGTTGATGGATGAATAAAAGGGGCTTTTGAGCTTTTGTGATCTTGTGTTCTTGTTCTTCTTCTTCTCCTTTGCGTTATCTACACTACATTATCATATATATAATCCTAAGCAATTACCGGGCAATCACCACGCGAGAATTGAGCTAATTGAGAAGCCAAATTACAACACGTTATCAGCACGAGTCTGTATCGTGATTTTCGGTGAAGGGTATGCTTGCTATCTTGTCTTGTGCATTTTATTATGAAATCTATGACTTTGTTTTTGCATATTGCCTTCCAATATGAATTGGAACCCCCAATCCTTGTGTCTGCGAAATGAGTATCCTCCTTTTTTATTTTATTATCTGTATATGTGTGCTTCTGATAATTAGTGTGATAATACTCCATGTTTGTTAACTACTTGTGAGTATATGAACCCCTCATCAAGCTATGGTTAAAGTTTTGGGGTAAATACATGGGTTTTGTAAATATAAATTCTCTTGTTTTATCCTCCTGAATCATGGATATGATTTAAGATCTACATGAACCATGATGCTTGAAAATGGTAAATACATGTGGTTATATACCAAATTTTATGTATATGTATCCATGTATGTTCTATGGCTTTGGATATCGAATGCATAATCGATTCTTATTATGTTTGTATCGCATTGCTATATTTGCATCAGAATACTAAGATACATATACGCATATTTTTGTAAAATGGTGTTTCTTCATCCATTGTTTGAACATGTATTCAAAATAGTGGTTTTTCCCATTGTTGTCACACATTGCTTCGTAGAGTTACATGAAAATGATGATCTTGTAGATCATGTCCTCCATTGCCAAATGTGGTTTTATTAAACTCTCTTTTGGTAAAAGCAATTATTAAACTTGGGCTCTAGTATTTAATACATTTGGTATCTAAGGAATTGAGACAAGCTTTTGTTGCTAAGTCACAGAGCATTGATACCCAGAAGGTAAAAGCACTCATTTTCATACGTCACCACTTGAACCGCGACCTTAAAAATGAGTATTTGATTGGAAGTCCCTGAAGGACCATTTCGACCAATAGTCATCAATTGTCCTTCCTTAGGCACAATTTGACTAGCTTTTAATCTCGAGTTTTAAATTATAAGTCAGTAACTGACTATAATTTAGCTCTGCATAAAATAGTCTCGCAATTAAAACTCTGCAAACAGGAAGTTTCAGATAAATACTTATTT
>NXFB01000160.1:191487-205007 GCA_002525835.2 Ipomoea batatas | reverse complement strand
CAACCGGATAGTGCAATTGGGTCTACTAAGTAAAGAAAAAAAAAAAAAAAAACTCCATTCAAAACCCCTAAACCGGTAAAAGTATTCAATTGAGTCCAAATTAACCTGTTACACGTGTGTTTTTTTAAAATTTTTGTTTAAAAAAAAAAAACCATTTTTATGTTTTTAAAAAGTTTTAAGCTTCTGGGAATTACTTTGCAGAAGAAGACGATTGTTTTGTTGTTGTTTACCTCAATCCCCATTGCCGCCCTTCTTGATTGTTTGCGACCAGGATATGAAAATCTCCATGGAATCTCAGTCCTTCATTCTTTATTTCCTCACTGTTCCTGTTGCCCAATACTTTTCTTCATCCCCTCCGTATTTATCTATCTCCGCTTGCAGTCCGTAAGATCGTAACTATGCCGCTTACGTACTGCGCCGCATTTTACAAATTCCGATCAATTACTTCCCTTTTATGGATGGTTTTCAATTTGGCAATCAAAGGCGTGGCGTTGAGCAGCATTTGGTGTAATTTCAACGTCGTTGGTTCGCTAGTCGTCTATGTTGCAGTGTCCGAGATTTACAAAAACCGTGTGGTGGGATTTCCTGGGAATGCATAAAGGCTACCAAATCTTTAATAAATTTAGCAATTTCGAGTTGCATCAGGGTGTGTCTGGAATGGTGGTTGCATGAAATCGTGATTCTGTTATTCAGATTTATATTTTTCCCGTCTTCTCTTAAGTTTTGGAGTGTTGACGAGAGTGGGAAACGACCTCGGTGCTGGCCAGTCGAACCGAGCCAAACTCGTAGCCATTGTCGGGCTCTGCACTAGCTTCATTCTTCGCCTGCCCCCACTCGCATGGCAAATTATGTTATGGACCCAGTCCACCTGCAAGATGGACCCTTGTTTATGCTTACAAATTTAGAACTCTATATTCATAATTTTAGATCTCAATATACAAAATTACATCACTCAATATTCATAAATTTTGAACTCTATTGATAGTGTTAATATTCACTTACTCTGGTCGACTACTCAGATAGTATTCTCACGACCGGTAGATCGGCCACTCGGCCCGATCGGTGTTCGGTCCGACCGCCTTGGCACGGTCGTGACCTCGATTGGTTGACAGTGGTTGTGTCGGGGCCGCCACGTGCTCCTTCCCGCATGCGCCTCGGAGCGAGGTAGGCGCATGCGCGCCACGTGCTCGCCATGCCGGAGCCCCGGAGATCGCAACTTTCCCCTCTTATAAATACCGCATTAATAAGGAGAGAGAGGGATCTTTTGGCTGGATTCTAGACTAAGCCTTGAAGTGTGCTCGGACAGTAGGAAAGCCCACTGCTGACCCACCGAGCCCTTCGAGCCCTTTTTATATTGTAACCCGTGCTTTGATCCTTTTGCAATAATAAGAGATCGTATTTACCCGTTTTAAGCTTCGTATTGTCGTATTCAGCGTTATCATCTATATTCACAATTTTGTTATATAGATTCAAAAATCGTGTTATACTGTTGAACATAGAGTTTTGATACTGTTGAACATAGAGTTATGAAATTGTTAACATAGAGCTATAAACTTGTGAACATAGAGTTATGAAATTATGAACGTAGAGCTATGAAATTGTGAACATGAAATTATGAAATTGTGAACATGAAGTTAAAAAACTGTAAACATGGAGTTATGAAATTGTGAATATGGGTTATGAAATTATGAATATAGAATTATGAAATTGTGAATATAGAGTCGGGTCCACCTTGCAAGGTGGACCGAGTCCATGGCATAACAACTGCACTCGCATTTGGTGTGACCGCGAGGAACAATCATTATTGTGTGGACCATACTATTAAATCATGCACATTCAATATAAAAATAATGTACATTCAGTATAAAAATAATGTACATTATATTCAGGGGATGTACATTATTTGTGTATTGAATGTGACATTATTTTTATACTATAAAAATAATGTACATTCAGTACAAAAATAATGTACATTTAGTACATTAAAATATACATTTGATTATGGTCCACATAGCTGTGTGGACCATGGTCCACACAATAATTTGCCCCGTGCGGAACGTTTGGGCTTCGATTTTCACCCAACAAACATTCTTTTCCGATTGTCCTTGCCGCATAGCCTTACACGGTGACTGTATTTTTTAAATCAAATAAAAAAATGTTTTTTAAAGATAAAGACACGTGTCAACACTTGAGAAGTACTAACCTACTAAACAAGTTGATCCAGGTTGATCTGGACTCAATTGAGTAATTTTACCGGTTTAGAGGGTTTGAATTTTAAGGGCTAATTTGACACTTAATACAGGACCACCAATGAGCGCAAAGGACTCCGTTGTAGCGGCTAAAACACATTTGACTATTGTTCTGGATTTGAAAAATTTTATATTTTTTCTTATTGCATTATTTGGTTATGGTTTATATAATACAATAACCTAGTTAAACTAGTTAAGTTTTACCCCAAATTTCAACCCCTAAACTAGTTAAGTTTTACCCTAAAGCTCCCACGCCATGACTTTATAGGATCGTGAAATAGTAACATAATATTAATATTCTTTATTAATTAAACACAAAAGCTCTCATTTAGTAACAATATATCCAAAACAGCTAAACTATTAAAATTACTTATGTAAATAGATAGACTAATCACGTAGTTAACGGATTTAATGGAAGGACAAAATTATGTTAAAGAGAATTATACACATCAATATATCACATAGTCAATAATTTTAAGGCAAAAACTTGTGTGAGACCGTTTCACCGTGAGACGGGTCGGGTCAAGATACAAATGTAATATTTATATGCACAAATGTCATACTTATAAGGGTAAATGTAATATTTTTAAGATAAAATACAATACTTTTACATTTTGATTTAAAAGTATTACATTTTAGCTCAAAAGTATTATATTTTCCTTTATAAGTGAGGGGCACTTGTCAACATTATTTATTATGAAAAATGTATTACTTTTTCTCTTATAAGTAACAAAAATTGTATTCTTGATTAGTATTATATTTGAGCATATAAGTATGATATTTGCACATATAAGTATGACATTTGCATGTTACTTCGACCCGATCTGACTCACGAATAAAGATCCGTGAGACGGTCTCACACAAGTGTGACCCTAAAAAGAACTGTACAAATCAGTATATCAAATAATCAATTAGTCTATAGATCATGAATCATAAAATTATACAAACTGCAGAAGGAAAAAGTGGCCTTCAAATTCAGAAGATAGCTGTTCAACCAACAGATAAAAGCATACAAAATGATTCAAAGAATACAAGCCTGCAGAGAGCTATTATTTAGAAGATTAGATTTGTCCAACTAGAAGTATTACCCGTCCCTATTACAGAGGATAAGATATGTGAAAGATTCACGCAGAAAGCTTAAATAAAGATAAATAGGTTGACATCCATATCAGAAAATGATGTCCTCATCTTTCTGTGAACCCTGGGATAGCAAATTATGCGCTGCGCCAAGNTTATGGTCCTCGGACCGATCTTTGTGGGAGTAAGGTGCCCACTACGGGAGCAAGGTGCCCGTTTATGGTCCAACGGGAGCAAAGTGCCCGTTTACGACGGCGGTCGGAAAAAACGCAACGGGAGAAAGGTGCCCGTTTACGACGGCGGTCGGAAAAAACGCTACGACCGAAACGTCGGAAAAAACTACGGGAGTAAGGCGCCCGCTCGGTCCTCAAATCGATCTATTACGACGGCGGTCGGAAAAAACGCTACGACCGAAAAGTCAGAAAAAACTACAATATTGGCACCAACGAGGAAGAATCACCCTCGTTTGCTTTTCTTTGTATATATATTAGTCATGTACTAAGCCCGATTAGGTCGGCATGGCCACCATCGGCACTATTAGCCCGAGACCATATCTCAGCATAAGCCCTATGTTGTAGGCAACTGAGCCCGGTTAGGTCGGCATTACCACCGCCGGTGTTATAAGCTCGATTAGGTCGGCATTGCCACCATCGGCACGATGAATATATCCCACTCCTCAGCGATGCCGCCTTTTAGCGATGAATATATCCCGCTTCTCAGCGCTGCCGATCTCTTGATCGCTTTTGCCCGACCATGGGCCTTATGCCTGATCTCCAAGATCAGTGCCGATCTCTCGATCGCTTACCCGACCATGGGCCTTATGTTTGAAATCCGATCACTCGATCGGTAGAGTTCGGACGACCCCTGTAGTCCAAAAGGCTGTGCTTAAGGTTGTAGTCTTTTTCCTTGACTAGGATTTTTTCCCGTTGGGTTTTTTCTTAGTCCAAGGTTTTTTAGCGAGGCAACCGGCATAAGTCACAGATTATATGGTCAGCTTTCGGCCCGAACTCTTCCTCGTTGGCGCTCAAAGTTGTGCTCTTTTTTCCTTGGCTAGGATTTTTTCCCACTGGGTTTTTTTAGCCCAAGGTTTTTAACGAGGCAACTAGCGTGAGTCGCAGACCGTAAGGCTAGTTTTCCAGCCCGACCCCTTCCTTGTTGACTCGACGTCAGGGCACGGACTGGGGGGGCTACTTGATAGGGAATATACCCCGGGTATACGGCCTTTAGTACTCTATACGTATGTTCGGTGTAGTGTACGGAGTATGTGCCTATAAAAAGGCCTTTGCCCTTCAAGTTTGGGGACTTTGGCCTCTCTTGATTCTCTCTCTAAACAAACACAAGAAGCTATCCTCTATATTCTCTCTACTAGTTTGAAGAACAAGGAATAAAAGAGAGGATTTGGCTTAAATTTCTCCATCTATATTTTATACTTTACAGATTCTGTTGTATACTGAGATGCGTGGAGGATTTAATCTTTATCAATTTATATTAAAAATAATTTACTGAATAAGAATATGGATATTAATAATACTAGTAGCGAAGGCCAACTTCCATATACTTTCGAGACACTGGGTGGTGGACTTGGTCCAACCCCCGCCCAACAATCTCGTACTAGACTTGGTCTTTACCGACCTTAGCCCAATTATTATTATTATTATTATTATTATTATTATTATTATTATTATTATTATTATTATTATTAATGTTTTTTTTGTTGTTTGATAATTAATTAACAGGAGTATGGTTTGTGCATTGTCATTTTGAATGACATGCAAGTTGGGGGATGGAAATGACATCTATTGTTAAAGATGGAAAGCGATCTAATAAAAAAGTGATGCTATCTTCACTAGATATACTTAAATGTTGATTAGAGATGGAACAAAATTGACAAAATTTTATTTATACATTTATTATTTATGTGTACTACTTTTAAAGATCGATATATAGCTTGTAAATTGCAATGTCTAATTGTTCTTCCGCATTGCATTAATTTGATGAAATAAGTTGTGAAAGTGTCCCTTCAAAAAAAAGTTGTGAAAGCATATATATTATATACTAGAACTTATTAAACATGAGTGTTTGTAGCTCGTTGGATAGAGCGTCTGTTTCTTAAGCAGAAAGTCGTAGGTTCGACCCCTACCTGACATGAATACATTTTTACGCTTCGGACACGGACACTCTAATCCGTGTTGGAATCAACCCTACATAATTGCTTATGTTAAAAAAAATTATCACGGAGGAGTATCAAATATAGTTTCTCATTCACTTCTTACCACACAATTTATCAAATATATATTTTCCATTGATTTCTTATGTTAAAAAAATTATCACCAAGGAGTATCAAATATAGTTTCTCATTCACTTCTTAGGCTAAGAAAACTAGTATTTTGCCCGCATGTGCAACTCAACTGGTCACAGGGGTGAAGTTTGGGAGAAGAGACCAAGGATCGAGTCTCACCAGCGGCACGTAAATGTCTAGCCTCTGTGTTCAGTTGAGTTACCATGATTAAATCCTCTCAGATACTTACCTGTATTGCTCAAATTAATAGCTAATGTGTAGATCTACACATACAATGCTGTAACTTTAGAGATTTTATATATCGTTGTTTAGAATTTTTATAATTGGACAAATATGCTCGTTCTCTAGCAACTTAGTTATAGTAATCGAAAGAAAAAAATATTGTTGTTTATAATTTGCATATTCGAAAGTATTATGGGGATGTTTTGATTTGCATTTTTGTATGAATTGGAGTAGTGACAAATAATATTGTTGCATATGAATATGAATATGAATTTTAATATTTTTTTTGAATACTACTAACTCTATTACAATGCAATATCTGTTCATAACTACTTTCTCAACCTATTGGGACCGCAAGGTCCTTGGCATATGAATTTTAATATTATTGTATTGTATTACAAATAAGAATTTTAATGTAGAATTGTAGTACGAATACACATAGGAATAATATTTGTTGAATTGGAGTAGTGAAGGAATAATTTTATTATTTTATTTGAAAAAAATGTTATTTAAAAACTTTTTAAAAAATTAATTAGACTTTCCTTTTGAAAACTTTAAATTATTTGAACTTTAAAAAGATTAATCAAACATGGGTTGTTAAATTTTTTTATAATAATTACAATTAATTCATTTAAATATGGAGGAGGAAGAAAAAATTAAATGTGATATGTTGAAAATAAATATAGTTAATGTATAAAAGTATAATTGCATATATATATTAGTGTAATTGAGTAATAATAATTGCCTAATAATTATAATGGTAATTAAGGTAAACATTGGTCATTTAATTTATTTTTATAATAATTATAATTAAATTATTTGTCATTTTCCCACATTTATTTTAGTAATAATATAATATAATTACATAATTCATATTATATATCGATCTTTTAAAAACAATTGTTCGTAGACAAACAAGTCATATATTATTCAATTAATTGAGTAATACTTTTGCACTAATATTATAATCAAATAAATGTACACGTTCAATATTAATTTTTTTTTTATAATTTCATCTTTATTTTTATTATCTAAATATATAATAAAAAATTTATCCGTGCATCGCACAGGTAATTGGACAATCATTATTTGCTCTAATTCAAGAAAGGAAAACATCAGAAAATATAATCGATCCAACCAATTTCATCAATTGCGTTATATAATATTTGATGTTATAATTTATATAATTGAATATTGATTCAAATATTCTTAAATTATTATAACAAATCAATTTCGTGCAACGCACGTGCGAAAATACTAGTACAATTAAAGAAATCTCATGCCAAACACTTGTGCTCAGATGACATGTAGTGACTCTCACATATGTGAGGTCATGGGATCGAGTCTCAGTGAAGGCGTTGTTGACTCTTTGTGCTACTAAATAGGTTGAGACCATTTACTTCGGAAAAAAAACACACACATTGTAAACTCAATATAAGGGATGGGTGTTCGGATTTGAAAAATGAAACAATTCAGTTTAAGTTTGTAGTTCGATTCTGTATGAAAAAGTTCAATTTCGGCTCAGATTTAGTTCGGTTCGGTTTTAGAATTATTTTCATAGGTTCCAACCAGGATACTGAGAGAGCCAGAATCATCATCAATACTGCAGTTAAACCTTATAAGCTATTTTCTAATTTGGGTGTTTAGCACAATCCTTCGATAACAAAATCATTATTTCTATAACATAAATATATGGGAGTTAAAACTTTTAACAACAAACTGTGAGTAAGCAACAAACTGCTAGTCATTAATTTAAAATTTGGAATATAGAATTTTTATCAGTTGAGACAAAAGAAGATTATGCAAGTCACATAATTTTTTTGTTTATATATGTTGGCCACATTAACTGAAGCATAGCAAAAATTAAGAGGACACGCACACATTATGCAACCTAACTGATTAAGACTGAAAATGGCAGCAGGAACTTGTCCTTGTAGTCCTGTATTTTCCATCACTCTGCAAGTACAATAATGTCATGCTTGGAGAAGTAGACATATATGGACCCAAATTGAAATATGATCAAGCTAGCCTTTCAGAGCACAATGTTGTGCCTTCTTAGTGAATATTGTTTACCTTAGAGTGCATATTGTTTAGCCCTACTGAGCATAATGTTTATCCTTCTAGAACACATTGTTGTGCCTTCCAATTTTAATAACTTTTGCATATTTTTGTGACTTATAGTGCATTTTTTGCCTTCCAGTGTACATTGTTATAGATCGCGTATGTGGCGAATTTTGTTTAAAGGAAGAGTTGATCAACGGTTAGTATTTCACCGCACGTTTCACCTGAGGCGCGCGCACACACACACAAAACTATATAATGAAAAATATAAATGGGGACATACTAAAAAAGTCCTTAATTGCAGAACACCAAATGCATATATATTCCAATTGAAAAGAAATGTAACTTCATAAACAAAATGTAAAATAAGAGATTGCTTCATATTGAAAAAAAAAATTATTGAACTACGAATTCAAATATATTATCTGTCTAACTTTTTTGTTTTAGTCCGTCTCAAAATATTTTTTCTACGTTACCCTTTTAATTTTTCATAAAGTATTCAATATTTATTGGTGGGTCATAATTGTCATCTACCCTCAAATCAAATTTACTGTGCAAAATTCACGAAGTACTATACACTTTACAACCTTTTTCCATCTTTAACCCCCTTAATATTTCTTCTTCCCATTTTCGATTTTATGATATTTTATTCCCCTCTCTGTGGTTTTCTTTTTCTTTTAATTTTAATGAGTTCCGAGCAATGCTTTATCTCCTTTATGTTTTTCATATTTTTGTTTGCTTATCAAATCAACAAAATGCATATGGTGTTTCATTTTTTTTTTTTAGTTACTAGCTATCCTTCATCCCCTTTCTATTTTCATCTTCTTTTTTTTTTCTTTGTTTATCAAATGCACAAATGTTGATTTATAAATTAATTTCATATCTTATCCTCAAATTGAATTTTATTGCANTTTAATATACTAAAAGTACATTATTTGTATACTAAATGCACATTATTTGATTTTTTTTTTTATATATATATATATAATCATGTATTTTCAAATAATGTATTTTATGTATAGAAATAATGTAATTTTAGTATATTTTAATGTACTTTTGGTTTATGGTTTACACAAATGTGTAGACCATGGTCCATGGAATAATGATTATATGATGATAAGCCATAAATTAGCCAAATGATTATGCTTCATTATTTGTACTAATTACTGAGTGAATGTTAGGTGATTGTTCAAAAATGAAGCTTATTTCAGGTGTTTATGGCTTGAGAAATGGAAACTGGTACTTCGGCACGTAGGAGCGTAAAATGAGGTCAAATTGGAATACTATCAAGGCAAAATGGTTCAGAAATGGAGTGTCAAAACCATAACAAGGTTCAACAGAGCAACAGAGCGAATATGAAGCCAAAAAGTGCCACCAAGAGAGTATCATGCTGAAGGTCACGTCGTGACCGTCAGCGTGATACTCTGGTCGGCTTTCAGATAGTTAGGTGTCACGCTGTTGGTTGCGCTGTGACATGCGGTCGCTCTGTGACATGTAATGTGACAACTTAACCATATGAAAGTAGCCTAGGGTGTCACGATGAAGGTCACGTTATGATCTCCATCGTGACCTGCTAGGCTAACTTGCGGATCCCAAGCGTCACACTGATGGTCATGCCATGACCACCAGCGTGACATCCTGGGATCTGCGACGCTTGGGCTTGGTCACAATTGAGTTCACGTCGTGACCTCCATCATGACCAGACACTTTGGAGGCGGTTATTTAGTGCGATTCCCTGTAGTATAAATAGCAATAGGCGTTATTTTCAAGTTATATTTGAATTTTCCAAGTCTTCTTTTACATTTTCTCTCCAAAAACCCATCCTAGACGTCTACTCATTGTAAATCCATCAATTCTTGGAAGATTTAGGGAAGAAGAGAAAATTGCCATTTTGGTCCAATGACTATTGTAGTAGTGTTAATTGCTATCCGCGACTTTCAAAAATGTTAATTGTGTACCTTGACTATGCTTTTTTTCTCAATCTTGGTCACACCGGCCAAATTGCCGGCCAAATGTGACCGGAAAAAATTAAATCACATATTATTCTTAATTAGAAAGGGAAAAATAGTCATTGTTATGCCTGCCGACATCATCCATTTCCACCATTGTCGCCGGAGCTGCTATGTTCTTCGACGAAAAACAGAGGAGAGGGAGAGAGAGGGGTTGCCGGATCTACTAGCTCGCTGGAGAAGAGGAGCGACGCCGCTGCTCGCTATCGATCGCCGTTGGTCTACAGTTCGAGAGCGAGAGACAGGGTCGTTGGTTGGTGCACACCGCCGGACTGCCATGGCCGCCACTCTGCTTCATCGACGACTCCCCTACTTCTTTCCGTCACCGTTGCTAGTGAAGACCGAGAGACAACAGTTAACAACTGCTGCTTCATTCTTCATTCAACCAGCGAGAGAGAGAGAGACGAGAGAGACATAGGTAACTTCAAGTTGACGGCGGTGACATTAACTTCAAGTAGACGGCGGCGGCGGTTGCTTCAAGTCAACGGCGGCGGTATAAATTGAATGGAGAAGACGACGGAGAAGAAATAATAAAGTAAAATGACTATAATACCCTTATTGTTTGGCCTATTAATATTTTCCAGTCACATTTGGCCGGCAATTTGGCCGGCGTGACCAAAATTGAGAAAAAATGCATAGTCAAGGTACGCAATTAACATTTTTGAAAGTCGCGGATANACCAAACCTTTCACATTTGTAACTTACTCTTGAGAAACCGCCGTCACCATCGCTGGCCGATCGCGAGCCACCACCACCGAAGGAAGAAAAGATATCGGGAACAACATCGATCGATGACCAGTACTGCCACCGCTGGAAAACTGCGCTGCCATAGTCATGAACAACGCCATCGACAATGGAGGAGAAGGTAACAGTGTTGTCGAGCTCCCCTCTGCCGTCATCATCGCTGAGTAGAACGTAGATCGGAGAAGAAAGAAAAAAATAGCGGATCGGCCAAAACAGGTTTTGATTGTTTTATTTGCAAAAAAACTAATGATCAATGTTTCAAGAAAATTTGTACACAATCTTAAAAATGTTTTGAAATTTTTCATCAAGGTTAGAATGTTAATGGCTAATTTATCTCTTTCTCAAGTGAAAAAGAAACCTTAGGTGAGAAATAGGATGTAATCTCAGCCCTTGATTCAGTTCAGATCAACGTTAAGAATAAAACAACTTAAAAAAATGCGGTGGCATTTTGGTAATTTTGTATAAGTAAGTTATTTTTTTTTTGTCTTCCAGCACTTTTTTTCCTTTTTGCAGAGCATATTGTTATGCCTTTCAGAGCACAATGTTGTGCCTTCGTAGTGAATATTGTTTGCCTTAGAGTGAATATTTTTTTGCCCTACTGAGCATAATGTTTATTCTTCTAGAACACATTGTTGTGCCTTCCAATTTTAATAGCTTTTGCATATTTTTGTGACTTATAGTGCATTTTTTGCCTTCCAGTGTACATTGTTATAGATCGCGTATGTGGCGAATTTTTTTTAAAGGAAGAGTTGATCAACGATTAGTATTTCACCGCACGTTTCACCTGAGGCGCGCGCGCACACACACAAAACTGTATAATGAAAAATATAAATGGGGACATACTAAAAAAGTCCTTAATTGCAGAACACCAAATGCATATATATTCCAATTGAAAAGAAATGTAACTTCATAAACAAAATGTAAAATAAGAGATTGCTTCATATTGAAAAAAAAAATTATTGAACTACGAATTCAAATATATTATCTGTCTTACTTTTTGTTTTAGTCCGTCTCAAAATATTTTTTCTACGTTACCCTTTTAATTTTTCATAAAGTATTCAATATTTATTAGTGGGTCATAATTGTCATCTACCCTCAAATCAAATTTACTGTGCAAAATTCACGAAGTACTATACACTTTACAACCTTTTTCAATCTTTAACCCCCTTAATATTTTTTCTTCCCATTTTCAATTTTATGATATTTTATTCCCCCTCTCTGTGGTTTTCTTTTTCTTTTTTTTTTTAATGAGTTCCGAACAATGTTTTATCTCCTTTATGTTTTTCACATTTTTGTTTGCTTATCAAATCAACAAAATGCATATGGTGTTTGATTTTTTTTAGTTACTAGCTATCCTTCATCCCCTTTCTATTTTCATCTTCTTTTTTTTTCTTTGTTTATCAAATACACAAATGTTGATTTATAAATTAATTTCATATCTTTTCCTCAAATTGAATTTTATTGCATCTATGTACATCTCCATTCATGGCTTCGATTTTTCATATCGATAGATATCTCGAGTCTTTGTGCTTCTTTGTCCTCTTATTGTCTTGAAGAATACAAAGACATTGCGGAATTTTAGAAGTTTAATTTAGTTTATATGTTCTTGTATACAAGGTAGTAGTCCGTTATTTTGTATAACTAGTGGGTGTTGATGAATAAGATTAAATGAGTTGAAGAACAAAGTTGTTTGCTAAAGAGAGATGAAGAAATGTTCAGATGGGATGAAACAAAATGTCGAGTAGTTAGAGTACATAGGGGGAAACAATGTAAAGGGAGTTAACTTTTGTTCATTGTCTTATAGTACGTGCCAAATAGAAGTGGGACATACATTTTGAGACATAGGGAGTAATATATATGAAGGCAAGCAAGGAATTGTTTTTACTAGGATATTGTCTTACTATCTATCACACTGGTTGAAAAGTTGCATTGAGCAACTAAGAGCTAAAAACATACACACACATAGGGCTGTTAACGAACCGAACATTAACGAACATGTTCGCGAACGTGTTCGCAAACGCTAACGAACATGTTCACGAACGTGTTCATTAACGTTAACGAACACATTCGCAAACATATTCATTTACGTTCAAGAACACGTTCGTGAACACTTAATAACCAAACACCTACACATGTTTATGAACACAATTTTTTCGTGAGCAATAAATAATCTACGTTCACGAACAATTATCAAACAAACACAAATTTATATTATATATATGTGTGTGTGTGTGTGTGTGTGTGTGTGTGTGTTTGTAAACATGTTCACGAACACTATTAAACGAACACTTAACGAGCTTGTTCGCGAACATTACTAAACGAACATAAACGAGCTTGTTCATGAACACTACTAAACAAACACAAACGAACTTGTTCGCGAACACTTAGCAAACGAGCTTATCAATGTTCAGACTCTGTTCGTTTATTAACCGAGCTCTAAATTTTGTTCATTTATGTTCGTTTACCTTAACAAACGAACATAAACGAACGCGTACCGAGCTCGAACACGAGTAGTTTGTCGAAAGCTCTGTTCGCTAACACCCCTACACACACACACCGATTTCATTATTATGCCTATACCACTAGCCTAAGGGATTCTTAACAAGTGATGTGATTTGTGAACTCTATCTCAAGATCCCAATTGGTATAATGAATGAAAGACATCTTCATTAGGTATTCTCTTGTGATATTATATCTTTCGGACAAAAACATGGAATATGCTTATCAATTACAAAGTAAATTATACCCATTCCTACTAGTCTGAAAACCCACAACACAAATGCAATCAATAAGACAAATTTGTTGCTAATCCAAGACAATTATTTTCCATTTCTGCATTGAAGAAGCTTAATACACATG